>JAHKBH010001809.1:0-54831 GCA_019049505.1 Pachyrhynchus sulphureomaculatus
AACTTAATAGGATCTTCTATAAATTAACAAGGTAATTAGGCTACCTTTTATCCTGAGATATTAAATTACAATTGTAAAATACATTGGAAATATGAAACCCCTCAAATGGTGCCGAATAGATTTTCAGATAATTTGGTGTGAACGAGAAATTAAATCTGTATAAACACTTGTGTATTTTTGTTTGAAATAATAAACCATGTTTTCAAATTTACGTGGACAAAACCATGCAGAAAGGCTATTTTTTGGTAACTTGCTGTTGTATTTCCCGCATATGTTACAATAATAACTTATTTGTAATGTTACAATCCATTAATGAGAAACAGTAAATATATTTTTTTAACATATAATTAGTTAATTTGTTGGTCTTTATCCGAAAAGTAGTAAAGTAGATATATTTAACGCTTTATTATTTTTAAAATGAATACATATGTTAATATTGTGGCCCGGTACGTTAAGGCTCAATTTTATATAGCTTCTCGTTGCCTTATTTCATTTATTAAATAGAAGCCGTTATTTGTCCCTTATGTATATCTTAATATTTGAGAATAGATTGAGTGGATATTAATACTGAGAGATCAAAAATTAGATATAAGCTAGCTCGTTTTGTTTGGAGAGATTATGGATAAGAGATAGTTTTTGTACGTCTTTTGAAAATAGTCTCTATAGTTGTTTAATGCTTGTTGTACTGTTTATTTTTTTGGGCACCACCATTCATTTTAGAATAAAAGGAATCTAATTTCAGCTCAAAAAATGAAAAAATACTGAAGAGCTATTTAGTTGTTAAAATAAAATTAAATATATTACAACATGTGCGTCCTGAAAGAAAGAGCAGGTAAGTCAGTAAAAGGCTGCATTAACACAGAAAAAAGTATATTAACAAAATAAAAATTCTTGCCGTTATTACACTCTTAAAATTACATTAACTAAATAAAAAACCCCTTATGCTATGAGAGTGTACACAATTAAACTAGAGTTAGAAAGGTTCTATGAATTATTGATTCTAAGTGTGAAAAAAACAAATGACTTTAAAAGACACGATATATATGTTTGTAAAATTAACTTCACGGATTACACGTGTTGACTTACTGCTTGGTTTCTCCTCGTGGGTTTTTCATAAACAGCTTGGTCTCTCCTGGTGAGATTCTCATCCAGATATTGTCCCACCTGCTCCTCTCCTATTCTCATTTGGGTAGCTAATCACCTTTTGACCCGAAATGTCTTAGGATAAGCAGAATATTTTTAGGACGGAAAAAGATCACTGTACTACGGCAAGATGGAAGAATAAGCCTACTACGGCCTGACGAAGAAAAAAAACACTACTCTCTCATTGAGGAAAAAAGCCGTTACTACACTACGGCATGACGGAAGGAAAAAGCTACTGCGGCATGCTAGAGGAAAAAGCCACTACGGCATGTTGGAGGAAAAAGCCTCTAAAAATTCTAGATGGCCGTTTATATATCTTCTCCCTTCTTTATTTATTTATACAAATTTTACGGGAAACCCCATTGTAGTACAATTTTAAAACAGGTTCAAATGCAGATACAAAAATATTAAAAATTGAAAAGACAAACACGTGACAAAGACTATGTCTAAATAAAAATATTCAACATACACATAAACATCCTCAATAACAAAATATATAAATTAGATACAGGTAATGAAAGAACTAACCTCAGAAATATAAAAACAATAATAGTATTAACAATAGTAAAAACACTGATCAAGTAGAACTTGTACAGAGCCCGTAGCAGCTGGGACTTAAATCCCGAGATAGAGCTGTTAAACATATCGAGCCGGCCATCCAATGAATTCCAAGTCCTCAAAACTCTATGAATGAGAGAGTGCCTCCCATAATTCGTGCGATGGAAGGGGATGCAAAAGAGATCATGATGGCGAAGATTGCCTCTGGGTATATTAAAATTTATTTTAGCGAGTAGCTGAGGATAGTCATAATAAGTTTAAAGATAAAACATGCATCATCGAGGGATGTTCTCATTTCCAAAGTATGTAACCCTAAGGTCCTCCGCATGACAGTCTTATAATAATTCACAAGTGTACCGTTGCACTTGAGTGCGTAAAATCTCAAAAATTTATTTTGCACTCTTTCGATTGTTCCCTTATGCAACTCATAAAATGCAGACCAAATTACCGTCGCATATTCCAAGTTTGCTCTCACAAGAGCACAATACAACACTCTCAAAACAGTCATAGAGAACTGCCCGCAATTTCTCAGAACAAAACCCAGCATACTTAGCCCTTTCTGGCTAAGGGCAGATATATGCCTTGTAAAAGTAAGTCTCATCGAAAACAACCCCAAGGTCCTTTGCTGAACTACTGTAAGGAAGTTGAACACCTTCAATCGAGTATGAGGACTCTATGTTTCCCTCTATAGAAGCTAATGGTAAAACATTTGCTTACATTTAAAAATAGATGATTGGACTGGGTCCACTGCCAAACCAGATCAAGGTCATCTTGAAGCGCTACAACGTCCTCTACACTACCAACCCCCGATAGATTTTCAAATCATCTGTAAACATAAGTCCCGTTGAGCGATGCAATACCGATAACAACTCATTTACAAACAAAATAAAGAGCAGAGGAGCGCAGTGCGAACCCTGGGGGACGCCCGATGTAACATAATAATAATAATAATAATGCCCGTACTAGGAGAATCCTGGGATTCCCCTAACCCCTCAGGGGCTAGGGGAATCCCAGGATTCTCCTAGTACGGGCATTATTTTAAAATTGTACTACAATGGGGTTTTCCCGTATAAATTTGTATAAATAAATAACGAAGGTAAGAAGATATATAAACGTGTCCAACTAGAATTATTTAGAGGCATTTTCCTCCAACCTGCCCGTAGTGGCTTTTTTCCCTCTAGCATGCCGCAGTAGCTTTTCCTTCCGTCATGCCGTAGTGTAGTAACGCTTTTTTCCGTCAATGAGAAGTAGTGTTTTTTTTCTTCCGTCAGGCCGTAGTAGGCTTATTCTTCCATCTTGCCGTAGTACAGTGACTTTTTCCGTCCTAAAAACATTCTGCTTATCCTAAGACAATTCGGTCAAAAGGTGATTAGCTACCCAAATGAGAAAAAGGAGAGGAGCAGGTGGACAATATCCTGGATGAGAATCTGCACCAGGTGAGACCAAGCTGTTTATGACAAACCCACGAGGAGAAACCCAGCAGTAAGTCAACACGTGTAATCCGTGAATTTAATTTTAACAAAAACATATAAGTATCGTGTCTTTAAAAGTCATTTTGTTTTTTGTCACACTTAGAATCAATAATTCAATAGGAACCTTTCTAACCTACTAGTTTAAATTGTGTAGCTACATCTCATTGGTTATAAGGGGTTGGTTTTTATTTTGTTTAATGTAATTTTATCTGAGTGGTAGAAAAAAAAATAAACGCAAGGAATTGTTTATTTTGTTAATGATACTTTTTTCGCTGAGTTAATGCAGCCTTTTTACCATGACTTAGCTTGACGCTTCTTTCTTTCAAGTACGCACATGTTTGTAAGATATTTTAATGTCTTTTATACACAATCTAAATAGCTCGTCAGTATTGTTTTTCGCGCATTTTTTTGAGCTGAGATATTAGATAGCGCCTTTTAGTGCTTTAAAATGAATGTGGTGGTGCGCCATAAAAAATAAACAGTACAACCAAAGCATTAAATAAATACATATCTATAGAGATGTCTATTTCTCAAAAGGACGTACAAAAAACTATCTCTTTGCTCCATAATCTCTCCAACAAAAAACGGAGGCTCAGCTTTAATAATCTAATTTTTGAATCTCTCAGTATTAGTATCCACTCAATTTATTTCTCAATATTATTAAGATATACATAAGGTGGAACAAAATTAATCGGCTTCTATTTAATATATGACATCATGCAAACGAGAAGGCATAATATAAAAATTGGAGTCCTTAGCGTTTACCGTGCTACAATATTAACATATGTAGTCAATTTAATAAATAATTAAAGCGTTTAAATATATCTACTTTGAGATACTTGTTCGGAGTAGAAGATCCAAACAAGATTTTACTTATAATAAGTTATAGAAAAAATATAATTTAGACTGATTTCTCATGTAATGGGTTTGTAACATTACAATATAAGTTTATAATGTGTAGAACATATGCGGGAACTCATCAAACCTGCAAGTTACCAAACAAAACTAGCCTTTATGGCTATGGGATGTTGTGTCCACAGTAAATTTGAAAACATGGTTAATTAGTTCAAAACTCAAAAAATACACAAGTGTTTTATACAGATTTAATTTCTCGCTTCACACCAAATTATCTGAAACTCTTAAATCGGCTCACCATTTTGAGGGGGTTTTCTATATTTCCATTGTCTTTGTACAATTTGTAATTTAATAATCTCTCTGGAATTAAAGAGGTAGCTAATTACCTTGTTAATTTAATAGAAGATCCTATTAAGTTTTTGAGTGTCGCCAAAATAATCTCGGACAGAATGTGAGAACCCGAAATTGATAGGTTTTTATAACTGTTTTTGAAGAGAATAATTTTCCTTGTGGTAATTGGTATTACATGGATGAAATAATAGCCTGACATGATCAATAGCGCTATAATATATTACTAGGTGGTTACCACGGTAAAGGCGTCCTAGATAATTAGAAGGAACGTTTATCGTTTAGGTCGATTCTGAACCGATTTGACATCTATGAGGGGGGGGGGGGGGGGGGGGGGGGGGACATGATGTCCTTAAACATAACCCGTTTGCGAGTTTTCGGAGAGATATTGTAAGCTTTAAGTACATTTTCTAATAAGAAAAGGTTTTTTTTTTTTTTTTTGGCCTGTTTTTTGTAGTATCGAATTTTTTTATTATTAGAGGTTCTCGCTTACTTCTCACACTCTTTGTTAATAGCAAGTGCGGATTTTTTGGTTATTTTTAAGGTACTTAACAGTTTACAAAAAAAAATAAAAAAAAGTCAACACAAAAAATGGCGGCTGCCTGGTTTACTGTTTCTATATATTATCGATAATGTTTTCACAATGTGTTTTCCTACTTTTTTTTAAATCCAATATAAGAGAAAAAAAAAAAATTGTATGGAAAGGAGTTTATTCTGACATAATTATTTTTTAAATAACTTTTTTACGTTCTTTTTAGCTAACATAAAAAAGGTATAATGACTAGGAGTTTGTTAATAGGAGAAAACTTGAACTACAGGAATGACAACTAGAAAGCTGGGCTCGGGGAGAGCAAGCAAAAGGTTAAATTTTTTAGATTTCTAGGTGGAAACTACGAAAAAAAAAAATACACATAGTCAAGAAAACAAAAAATACCTTGTGCAATTTAAATATTTTTTACTATACTTATAATTCCTGTTTCTATATGGTACGCCCCCTAGTTCGCTCTATTTCAAGACACAAATTTCTCATTACTTTGTTGCTTAAATTATTTTTCCACAAACGTCTGTTTTTGTACATGGATTTTGTCCGCCTCAAATTTTCGTCGCCCGCATGTACGCTAATTATTCTTTGTCTTTGAGGGGACATCTCACGCTTGTTTCGATAGGAGTCATTTGGTCGTATACGAGACCTATGTCAGATGTGACACCCACACATAAAATATATCATGCGGTTTGTGGTAGGTTCTTGGGGCTTCTGCGCCGGCCTAGGCTATGTGTGTCCGGCGCCTCTTCCAATCTCATTTGTATGGGTTTTTTTATGGGATAATTGGTCTATTGAGCCATGCACATCGAACACTTCCTCTGTTAGTGAGATGGGCAGCTCCAGCTCGTGTTTGAATGTTTCAGGTTGATTGGTCTCATAAATCCAATAGGGTAGGTATTCATCATACATAGTAGGTAATATAATCGTTCCGGCAAAAAAAATTGTCGTCGTATTTTCCTTCGCGCATTCAAATTATCTGGCAGGAAGAAAGAATGGTCTCACACCATGTAATTTGAAATTATACGCCATCCACACATTTTTAAGGATGAATCTTGTTGTGTGGCTCCTTATCGTTTCTTTTTTTGTTCGGAGTTGTCACTTCCTCTTTAGAAGCCCATATCGTTTAGTGGGCATGTGTGTTGGTAGTGTTTGTAAGACCGTCTTTTGTGTCGAATTTTCGGACTCGTCAGTGTCCTCATAGTATTTTCTTAAGAAAGATGGCATTCTTCGACATCGGTGATTTGGAGGCATAGAAATCGGCTGAATTCTAAATCGTCGATAATCGGTTCCTTCTTCAATGATTGCACGCGAGTGGTGTATAGTTGTACGGTGTTGACTCAACAGTATGCTATTACAAAACCATACCTTCCACTGCGAAAAAATGTACCAAGCTGTTGTGCTGACACATTTGTAGGATGTGGTTGGGTCAGCCACAAAGAGACGTCGTATTTTCGTTTTTTTCGCGTCAAGGAATTACGTTGGTTCGTCCCAAGTCCCAAGTCCGCCGTCCTTTCAGTACTGGAACCCAGTTTTCTCGTTTAGTCTTTCGATCAGTTCCATCGCAAATACGCTGAACATGCAGGTTTACTCGACGTGTGTGTAGAAATTTGCCAGTATGTCTTCATCACTTACACGCGACGACACTCCTTCGCGTCCAAAATTCGTAAATACACCATTATGATGTCAGCATAATCCTCGTTGGTATACGTTGCCATATTCACAAGCAGAGATCAAAAATCCAGGTTACGAGCGCCAATTTGCACAACAGTCAGGAGGATGAATGACACACAGATATTTTCGAAAAGGTCGGTATAGCCACATTCTAACACGGGACGAATCGCATTAGTGAGCAGACTAAAAATTCATTCTAATAATGGATTAGTGAAAACTAGAAAATGTCACTGCACCGTAGAGTACTCCGAACCGGATGAAAATGTGTACCCAACATACCCCCCCTTATTATTATTTGACAGGTGGTGCAGGTAGGTACACCGGTAATTGGTAGTAACTAAATTCTTATTATTATGTTATCAACTACATTTGGGCCCTATTGAAATTTCATTTTCGTAGAATTTTTCAATAGATCCGCAGTAGATATTTTACCCGTTATAGATAGCTAAAAAGACGTACGTAAAAGTTTTTAAAATAATTTTTGCAAGAATTACATTCCAGATACATTTTTTTTTTTCTTCTTTTATTGATTTAATAATAGGAAATCAACTTGTTTTTTTTTAAAAATTCGTAAATTTAGAAGAACATTTAACAAAGCGCGCCATTTGATAAAACTTGTTTCAGATACCTTAGTTGGTCAAAATGTTTTTGATGTATTTTTGAATACTTGACAAACAGGACTTATCAATTTCTCGAAAACTGTTAAGTATCAATCATGTCTTAGAGTTAATTCGGTCAGAAACGCCGTAAACTGAAAGACTATAAACGTCCCTTAATGATTCTAGTGGACGGACTTACCCTTGTAACCCTGTATTATATGAAGAGTATTTTCTTTAAATATACACCTATTTAGTAATGTCCAATTATTATTTTCTATTCCATGAATAGAAAACCACACTTCCTAGCTATTAATTTGATTATATGAACTAAAAACTTTGTGTTAATTATCAATAACTAACTCTTCTAACTAAACAGGGAAGATATTCTCACTTTATTTTTCATTTATTAAATAAAACATAATAGTTAGATATTAAACATACTCAAGTTATTAACAATTACGATAATTTGGTTGTAATTCCGTACGGTGATTGCTTTTAAACAAGAATTCAAATTATAGCTCGCGCACACCGAAGCGGATCTCACCGGCTCAGGTTATTAATTTCATACACCGATATGTCAAGAAACAAAGTTTTCCTATTTTTTTATCCCCAGATAACTTATTTAAAACGTAAAGCACTCGTGATAATTTTCACTCAATCTACACTTTAATGGAGAATTATAATTTTGAGTACTATTTCGATGATAAAGGGGGACAATCGCTTTTTCACAATTTTATTTTATTAATAACCACCATACATAAAGCTGCGAGAAAGGTCTTTACGTCACAATATATCTTTTGAGCGCGTAAATTTTCAGCAAGCTTTTCGTTTTGACGCTCTACATCGCCCTGGTAAGGAGAAAATTCGCTACCGATTATTCACCCCCCGAAAACTAACCGCCTCAAGTCAAAATTTAACATAACCTTTGGCAGTCAAAATTCACAATTCAACTTTTCAAAATGACACGGCTCTGAATCGGGGCTAGATAATTACCATTTCGAGTATGCCAAATTATCAATCTTTCTAATGTGAAATTGCCTTTTCGGAGACATCGGGGTGTGGACGGACGGTGCATATATCGAAGAGACCCGCAGCAGTGTTCCTTCTGAAAACATGTATAAAAAAATTATGGAAAAGCCGAAAGTTAATTAAAAAAGAATGATAAGAATAAAATCCAAACACTAGGTTCTCGATGGACACAGGTAATAACACTTAATAACAAATACTGATAATTGGTGACAAACAGCTAAATTTTGGACCTGTGGGACAATCGATACAATGATTAAGACATCTGCCATTAAGTGTGAGCTGTAATAGAAGAGTGCATCTTTTCCCCGTTACTGTGGCAACTAATACTGTCGAAGCTGTATTATTTAACAGAAGCATTACTGGATTGTGATGGAAGTGATTAAAATTTAAAACGGAATTAGACAACGCAAATAAGACATACATACGGCGGACGTAAACGAACATGCCAGGCAAAATCATGTTAATAAGATCTTCAGAGGGTCCTCGATCGCGAGTGTGTGGAATTCCAATGAGCTGTGTTTTGTCCCTCAGAATAGGAACATCACAAAAACCAAATCTATGCAACCAACAGATAAACGCTTAGAAATTAAGATTAGTGAGAAAACAACAGTATGAACGGGACAGTAGAATGATGTCGAATATTTTTAGCTGAGAGATAATTTACTTAGCAAAGGTTTGGACCATTCAAGGAAATGTTTGAGATTGAGACCTGCGTAGATGTATCTTTATTACGACATGGAAAAAAATGTTTTTGTGGGAGCACTTTAAAGTTGAGCGATGCGAAATTATCGGGGATAGATAATTTTCTTCTCTATTTTGGGGCTGAATCGCGTGGAGACTCTACAGAAAGACTAGCAAAAAAGTCAGGAGCTTTTGAACTTGTTATGGGATACAGGCGGCTAGTTGAGATATAATTAGATGGGACGTCTGGTGTCAACCCAGTCTCGAGTCTAATGAATAATAAATGAATCACAAAAAACAGAAAAATCGTCACTACATGTTGCGCCCCATGAAACGTATCTATTTTCAGTCCATCGTAATAGACACCAGAAATATATAATATGCTATAACATCTGAGGTATTGCAACGGCAAGATAAAACGTTAAACGAGAAACCAGAAAGAGACGTATTTCCTGGCTAATAGAATTTACGGCAATGGTTTGGCCATACAACTACAGAATTATTTAGAGCTGCTGTCAACACAGTGAAAATCACCAATTATGATCATTAACAATCGTCAAACGAATACGGCATTATAAGAAAAAAAGAATCGTTAAAGCAAAGCCAGGAAGCAAGATTTTTAGTGCGTCACTGCATTAGTCCAACAGAACATCGCACAAGGTAGCCATTTTCAGAACTAAAGCATCATTTGTTTTTAAATGTATTGCTTTAATTTAGACTCACAGTGTACAAATTCCAACAAACCATATCTAATGAGAAATCACTTCAAGATTATTTATTTTGTTAATAACATTTAAATTATAAATTTTGTATATTATCTCCAAATATTAATATAGACAAGTAAGAAAGTTGTCTCGTAGAGACTTAGTAATCGTAAACAGTCTAAACATGACAGTTGTCGTATTATGGTGGGCGTTAGTTGTCTGTGTAGTGTTTTTACTATTTTTATAACCAATTAACGCAAGAAATTCGCTGTAGTATTTTAAAGAACACTGTGTATTGCACAACTTGAAACTGAATTGTTCTATGGCAGTGCTCCAGAAATCTACTTCAGAAAAAAGGAGTTTGTTTGGACAATTTTATAGAAATGCTTATAATAGGTTCAAAAAAATGGGTACTTACGCACGGAGGTAAGTATTTTTTTTTACTATTCGATCAAACGAAAATCTTCATAAAGTTTCGATTGAGCCAAAAATTATCACAAGTGCAATTACGTTCTGATATAATTTACTGGTATAAAAAAAAACGATTTGACGATAAAAAATGGTGAAGGTTTATTTAAGTCGAAGTTGTGCATTGAACCGCGACTGCTGCTGCTGCTGACTTTAGATATTATGTACCGAGTCAAAATAAGATTTTATTTTATTTGGTTTTATACAAATATTTAGGTAGTAAATATTTTTTGTTTTAAGCTTTTACCACTAGCATTTCTAGATTGACTTAAATTGATTTATTGGCAATTTAGGCCGCTATGGCTTAGGATATAGTATAAACTCTGATACATTTTTGATAAGAAAACACGTGAAAATATATATTGGGATCTTTAAGATTATACATGTCAGGAATTTTTTTTTTTGTCTTATTCTGGTTGGTCTGAATGAGTTAGTATCTGACTAGACATGTTTTTGTAAACTGGGACCTCCGTTAACAAAATGTTTATGTTTAAAGGCACTTGCACAGATCGGAATACTAATTGATACAAGTCCAACCTTGCACTTGACTGGTTTTTTATTTATCATATCTGACCAAAACGAATATCCATACAACGAGGGTTTATAATATATAATTCATACAATCTGACTTAGTTCAAGCTAATATTTGGAATGTAATATGTAAAATTATTTGGATTGGATTGGAAAAAATTGGAACAAAAGAATAAAATTCAGGGGAAAACAGTAATTTTTAAAAATTCTAGGAAGATCAAAATAATGTTTCTTGTAAATTAAAACATTAATCGAACTTACTGTCGCTCTTATTTCATTAATTTATCATTCCTTGTTAAACTATAAATATAGTCCCCACCACACCAAGGAAAGGATAAAAACTTAATATAAATATTGTAGCAGTTATACTGGACTTTGGTAAACTTGGATAATTGAAAAAAATCGTTGAAAACTTTTAATATAAGCAGCCTGATGGAGGCACTTTGACTTCGTATGTTTACACTCCCATAGTTTAACTGAGATAATAAAAATGCCAGGCATTAAAGCAAGTAATAAACTGAGCCCATTAACAGAACCCACACATCGTTTACACTATATTTTATTTTACAAACTGCATTAAATTGAGTACGACAGGTTTTAAAAAAAATGATGGATCAAATTAGAAAGTAATTAAACAATTATCCTTATTAAATAATGACCTCTCTTTTGACGAAACATTATTAGTAGAAAAAGAAAGTAAAGAAAAATGAAAATTGTATATACAAACCCAATAATCTGTTAATCTTCTTACCCATTTCAATATAATGGTCCTCTAGGATATGGTAAAGGTGTATTTCATAAAGGAATGGTCTAATTTAAGCGGCAGAAATATGTTTTTCCTGGAAATGTTGAAGACTTTTTCAAGTTAATCTCTTTATCCTAAATGACTAGATTAGGCTGATAATTTAAGTATTCAGACCAACGCAAGATCATCTATTCTCGCAGCTTTTAACCTACGGGATACTGAGAACCCAAAGTCAATTAGCTGTGTTTTCTTCGTCCTTGCGGTACGGAAAAAACACCCAATACAGGCATATATATTTTAATTGTTGCTTTGGAACTACTGAAACTATTATAATCTACTTCTGGTTTAAACTTAACTTCTGTAGCAATAGAATGAACGTCCTTCGGCGCCCTGAAAAACAATGATTTGTAACATTGCTACAAAAAAAAAAACAAAGTGAAAAGTTATGACAGAATCCAATATTTATCATACGCCATTGCATAATACATCAAGAATTACGATGCGCAAAGCTAATCGAAGATCTTTGCGCTTAATACAGCGACTGTTCCTCTACTTTTTGAAGACAAATTAAAGTAGGTGAATATTATGGATTTTGTCCTGCTAAAACGGTAACGCTGGCTATCCTGCTCCAAAGTTCTTAAAAACAATTCAAAGATTTGAAAGAAGAAATGCGTCAAATTTTTAATACCTAAAAATTCTGAAGACATACGCCTGTTTTTGGACCTAGTATGGCTGTTAGATGGTTTTAAATGACAGAACATTTATAGCTGTTATTACTGAAAATGTATTGTTACATTTAACTCTATTCGTCACATTATTTGGTTAGTTATATTCTAATACTTCCAAAGTGGCGCTAGATCTGTACTATCGCCCTTCGGCGTACCGCCTAATGACCTCACTTTCCTAACTATATTTATAGGATTTAGGATTATTACTTCTCTTGTTGACATAGCATTTGGTGATGCAACTTTATATAATATTAATATTCGCAATATCAGGAGTGAGTAGAATCCTCAAACATGTTCTTAGACCTCTACGAATTATTCTTGTTTAAGATTAACAAAACGCCCTCAATAAAGGAGCTCATTCTAATTTAGGAAGAAATAAGGAGTGATGATGAAGCATTTATTTTCCGTTCGTACCCTGTTTCGGAAAATAAAATAAATCTTTTTATTTTTTCTTCTTCGGCTTTTTTATGCCATATGAATTAAATTAATTAAAACTAGATTTGGAAAAATTATTGATTTTTTCTCTAGATTTTTTTCTGTTAAGGAATAACGGCATGAATTAAAAACATGAAAATATTGTCAGCTGTCCAAAAACACGGAACTCATGAGTTGATACACCACAGGGCCAACAAAATTGGACGAAACTACAGACCCTGAGGCCAGGTAGTATACTTCCCTAAAGGTTTTTGGTACGTTCAATCCAAAATCTGAACGTCAAAATTGCTCCATCACATCAAGTTTTCGGAGATATCGTAACCTAAAATTAAAGAAAAATCCCAGTTTTTCCCTACTATTTCGTGATTATAAAATTACACCCGCGTATTAATTTGTCGCCACAAAACACCGTTGAGGGCATATGAAAGTACTGACTCTTCCTCATCAACAATGCATTTTGAATCTTATTTTCTTCCTCGGAGAAACCGTCTGTCTAGTAACAACATTGTTTATATTGTTATACATATATGGTGTCCTCATTTTAAGGTACCATTTTAATGTACCAGACTTTAATTTTTTTATGTCAACTTTTAGTAAAATAAAAAGTTTCAGAAAAATCAAAAATCATATTATTGTGATAAAACCTTTGGAATATCGATTTCAAGGCCAAGTTTGATTTCTTTAAAAAATAGGAAACCCATATATTTATATGATGGCATCATATTTTTATTTATATATGCATGTAAAAACAAATTGATAAGAAGTACAAATATACAGTTTTGAAAAATAAATGAGATTTACAAGAGGGGACATATTGTATAAATAAACAATATATTTTAACCTTAAGCCTAGTTTCGGTTTCACTATCACTGTCATCAGCATGAGGTAATTAATCAGTTACTTTTTATATAGTATTTACATTTAAATATATGAATGTTCAACTTTAACAAAACAGTGCTGAATGGTAATCTTCCAGCTTTTCACAAGGTATATCATTTATAAACTTTTTTTACTAATTCAATCACTAAACACGCTTAAAGTAGGAGAAAACACCTTTATTTCAGGGTTGCGTTAGTCCTGGACATTTTGTACTGCCGACAACCCACCCTTTTTTGCACAGTGTTCTGGGTTATCGAACCATGTTTCATCAATGTAAAATTATTGGCCAATTCCTTCTGATTGATACTTGTTTATGTCTTGTAAATAAGTAATGTCGCAAGATTCGGAATCTTTGTGACTCCATCACTACTTGCCTTTTGTTGATTTTCCGGGAACGTGAAATCCCATTCTTTAAAGAATTTCTGTGATTGGGTGTTGATCGGCCACAATGTATTATTGGATCCGCGTCCTGCACCAGTCTTAATTTTATTTATGTCTAGTGTCGGGCACCAACTGCTCTTCATACATAGGATATATTTGGGTTCTACCTGATAACCTCCTTTTTTCACAATCATCTACATGATGCATTTGACAATCTTTCCGTTTTTGTCCTGTTCCTGTAGTGATGGTTTTCCTACATACCCCTTAATCGTAAAAATTGAGGGTTTTTCTAGTTTCACTGGATTTCTTGCAAAGTACTGTGGTTTATTCATAATTTCTTTTTAAACCAAAACTGTCGCACAGTGTGGTCGCGTAGAACATGCTAGTTGGTGGACAAAATTCAATGTTAATGATTTCCAGGAAATCGTTATTTGCAAAAACGATAAACAACACCACCAAACCCCCGAATTCCGAGAAAAGGTTGTTTATTATCAAATTTGCCAAAGTGGCGATGGTCATAGGCGTCAGAAGTCAGGTAATGGTGTATTTAATGCAGCTGCTTTCAATCTATCAGTTGCAATTTAGCGACCACTTTTCGTGCACATCTTATAGTGACATATTGTAATATTGTTGAAAGTTTTTTTGTGTTGGGAATATTAATACTTGGGAGGGGGGGGTAAGTACTATTTTTAATGTATTTTTTTAATCAGAATCTATTAATTTCAATTTTTAGTATTTTTTTTTTTAAATAGCCTATATATTTTAGCGTGTTTTTTTAAAAAAAAAAACTTTGAAAGTTCAGAATATATACAGACATTCATTCACCTCTATCCGGGCTAGTTTTTAGATATTAACACACAGAAATTAACTTTATTCTTCGTAAAAAAATACACAATATTGTTTAGCACACTTCAGTACAACATGTTTTTTTTTTTTTTTTTCTTTTTTTCCAGAACACACGTTTTACTCAATTCAAGGGTAGCCTTTTTTGAGGAGTTGGTTGAAACACACGAATGAAAAAGGTAATAAGAAATGATTAAAGGGAAAACACACGAAAGAAATGAAAAAAAAACTCGCGTGTTTTTGACGTTTTTTGGTATATGACTTTCTTTCTTCAAAAATTTCACTTTTTACTGAAAGCAGCCAAAAAGAAATAAGTTGTTGAAGATATCCCAACTTGTCTAATAAGTTTGGTGCCAAATGGTTGGCCTTCAGGAAAAAAGTCGAAGGAGCGTTTTTTAATTAAAAAATAAGAATTGGTTGGATTAAAGCAGACATACAGTTTTTTTTACTGCGTGAGTTCTTTTGCGCACAAACCTTCAACATCAAGTGAGAATGTGACTCCTGCAGGAAGACCTCGGCAAAGATTTCGAGGAAAAAATCGTCGTTTAAGACGAAGAGAAACGTTCGCGTCGTGGATCTCGTTAGAATCCCGAAGTGTCAGTGAATTGGTGACTGCTGCCGAAATTGCTTCAGCAAGTGCGTGACCCATCGATGCAAACAAGTGGTAATCGAAGAAGTCAAGTCTGGTGAGTAAGTTGCATGAGGGGTAGAACTTCCCAGCTGAGTGCTTTCCAACGCCCCATGTTGCGAACTGGTTTTGCCGTATGTGATGGAGCATTGTCATGAAGAAAAATGACTTTGTGTTGCCTCTTCTGTATTTCTGGCCTTTTTTCAAAGCAGCGAACGGTTCAAATCGGTCAATTGTGTTGGTAACGTTTAGTATTAACCGTTTTCCCCAGGTTTTAATAGTTCATAATAGACCACGCCCCTCTAGTCCCCACCAAAAACACTCGAGGATCGTCTTTTGCCAAAACGGATACGGTCTTGCGGTCGATGTGGATGGTGCGCCTGGGGTCTACCCATGATTTTTCTTTGCGCTTGAAGATTCTCAAATAAAATCCACGTTTTCATCTTCTGTAACTATACGATTTTCTTTTTGTACCCGAGCGAGCAAAATGTCACACGTGTTTTTGCGCTTTTCAATTTGCCTGTCGTTCAAACTCATGTGGTACCCATCTACCGGTCTTCGTTCAGCAGGGCAAGGGAGGAAAATTGCCAATGTGATTAGAGGGGACATTAGTGAGAGCCCAGATAATATTATTAAGTCTAAAAATATCAGTTTCCCCCGTTAATCCTAGGCAATTAAGGTAGTAACGAAGCCTTAGCTTCCTATATAGATTCTAAAGTCAACAACGCATTCTTACAAACAAACTAGGAAGTGGTCCATGAAGGGGGGCATAATGGTGTTTCCGTCATATTTTAGTTCAAAAAAAGTCCAAACGAGGCCTGTTACCCCTGCAGAGGAGCACATTGCTATAAACAGAAACTCGTGGCTGAAATAAATTTGCAAGCCTTATTAAATAAACAGTGGAACGTCTAGTAGTACGCACAGAATGAAGTTATCAGCAGTGTGACTCCCAACAAGTTCATCGTTTACACTTGTTAGTAAATGGGGATGTGATTGGAAGTTCTGGGCACAGCAACATACAAAACAGGAGATTTGAGAACACTGAATATACGGACGAGTTTCTTTTCGCATTTTCTTTAGTTCCCCTTAAGTTATATGATGGGTCCAAAATTATTTGGCAAAATCCTCGGCCTTCATCAACTTTGTATTGTCGCCCAATCAAATTTATATTTGCCAAAGAAACGAACGACTTCACGTTAGTGGAGACAAATAGATTGTTGGAAAGGAAGTTAATTGCTCTTACCTTCCAACACTTAATAGCGAACTTTGGTGATTCTCAAATCTCTGTAAAAACACGAACTTTTGCTGACAATTTGACAGACGGAATGGGTGTGTGTAACGCCTTAACGGAACTAGTTCATCCCAAAATTGTTTCATCTGTGGCGCCACCCCAAGACGATGAACGATGACCCCGCGATGTTTAACAGCAATCAAGAACATTTTGGCTTTGGTTTATCTACACTTCATGCTTGGATTCGTTGCTTCGAATGTCTTTTACATATCAGTTACAAGTTGAATATTAAGAAATGGCAGGCTAGAAGCAACGAAGACAAAGCAGAATATCAAGGTTCGTTTCGAGGAAATCAAAATTGAAATTTAAGAATGATGTTTGTAAATGGGACTCATTGTAGAAAACCAAAGCCAGGATTTGGTTCTTCAAATGATGGAAATACAGATACCCGTCGCTTTTTTAGAAACAATGACCCTTGAGATGAGTGCTGGATCACAGGGTTGGATGTTACAATTATAAAAAAAGTTTGATGTTATTTTGAGAACATTGTCTTCTGAGGATTCGAGATAAACTTCAGTTTGATAATTCAAAAAATTTTTGTCTTGAAACCAGAAAAACATTATCTTAGTCTTCTATTCGCTGGTACTGTATGCCTGACCTACTGTGCATAAAAATATTTAATTCACAGCACAGAAGTCATCAAAGCGGCATTGCTTCCAACTGGGGCAGCTTTTCCGAAAGCGGCTCAAGAAGCACAGGAACAAAAGATTGCCGCAGATTTAGGGAGTACAACACCCGCAAGTGCTCGCGTGTTGCCACGAATAGGATGACTTACTGTGCATGTTAATTTATAACATCTGATCCTTTGATCAATAGCCTTCGAGAGATTCTCCCATAAAAAAAAAGCCGGAAAAAATATGTACAGATGTACGGATTAAAGTTAATTGTAAGCCCTAGCATAGATAGAGTCAATTGGAATCGTCATCATATTGTCGCACAAATGCCACAAAATGATGACGATTATACAGTAGTAAAACGACTCATCAGAAGACTCTGATGATTGAATACTATTATAGGTTCAGCTACTATTTTTAGTTATGTAGTGCTTGTACTAAGCATGTAAAACCTTGACTTGTAATTTTTTCTTTATCAATAAACTGAGTATTTTTATTTTACATATAAATTACTGTCAGTGTCATTATGCTAAATTTACTACAGAGCATTTATAACATTTATTTTAAAATTAAACAAAAACAATTTTTGACTGGAATTTTCAAAAACAATTTTTTTTTTTGAACCGAACAGCAAGAAATATGCTACCTTAAAAAAATCAAAAACATTTTATTAAAATACCAACTACTTACTGTATGTATAAATGCAACAAGTGTTACCAACCTGAAAAGGCAGGTATACTATTTTGAGTTTTTATCCTTTTTGTGTCAATAAAACTAAGTAATATGGATTAATTGTTTTATTTTTAATTGACGAATGCAATTATAAATGATTTCTCATCTGGTTATTATTAAAAATTGTAATAATACAGTTTGTTCTTTCATTTTAGTTGCACATTCAAGTTTGTAGAAAAATTCGTGCACATACGCAGGAATATTTTGTTTTTTTGTTATACAATGTTTTGTGCAGCTGGACCAAAAAATACAGGTAAGAGCGAAATGCAGCTAAATGAAAGACACTGTTTTATAATTTTTAATTCTAATAACCATACAAAATACCCTTGCCCTTTAGTTCCGTTATCTACCTGCTAAGCTGATGCAAATCCTACCGCGATATGCAAGGGTGGCTGTATTTACGCAAATTTTATCGATATTGAGTACCTGCGGTAAATTGTTGAATTTAAAACCCACATTTATTAACCGATGATTTTTCATGATTAATACCTTATTTATTTTCCAGATACGCAGCTGTCAGAATAAAAATGTATAATATTTTGTTTTTTTTTGTTTATTGCGCTTTTTTACCGAAAAAAAATAATGAATTTTACACGAAAAATTTTTTTTTTTTCTCTCCATTAATTTCTAAATAACTCCAAAACGAGAAAAATGATAGAATCAAGAAAAATAATATTCAATCAACTTTAATAAAATTTTGTTACGCATTTTTTAATGTTTTTATTTATTAAACGTAGCTGACTAATTTAGGGGGGGAAAAAAATTAGCCACGCCCATTAAAAAAAATCAACGCGATGAATTTTTTCTTAAACTAACTTAATATATGGCCTAGAATATACATAAAAAATTGAAATAAGTGAAAAAAATTAATTTTGTCCAGCTACTAACTTGTACTAGTCGACACACTGTGTGTCGTAAACATTTTTTCACTATTTGTTTAGCGTCAAATGATCAATGTTTTCTCTTGCGACAACCACTATTGCAATTTTTTCCCACGGACGCCACATAATTAAAATAGAACCGTTACGTTTGTAAGTTGTAAATAAAAAGAATAAAAAAGTATCTTTCTAATATTAATGGGGGACCTGTGGTCATTAAGCCTATATTATTCAAATACTTAAAGGGCTCCATCCGGGTTGCCAGGTAATAAATATATAGGTAATAAAAATAGATCCAATATGATTGCAGGTGCAAGTAAGGGCGATATACAAAGCAGGGTTTTTAGGAGGTTAATAAAAATACGTTTATCGTAATACCTGGCAACTATGCACAAAACCTTAATTATGGTCGTTTATTGCCGTATTCAAAAAGTATAAAAAGGCAGCATCTTATATCTTAAGATTTACTAAATGAACCTAACATAATCTCAGGCCGTGCGCGTCGAGTAAAACTTGATAAAAGATATTATATTCTCAAATCCTAAAAGAATCAAAATTTAACACATCACAAAAGCATCAAAACGTAAACAAACTATTAACCAAACTGGTATTTTATGATTGTAACGAAACGCCAAACTACTAATTAATTTGAACAAACGATTTCTCCGAAAAAATATAATATTTAAAAAGATTGAAGGGGAAGGGTAGAAACTTTCAGATGCCGCAACGAGTTTTGTGGAGAAGAGTTAGAAGATAGGGAAAAACTTTCAGTTGCGCCAACGAGGTTTTGTGGGAGGGAAAAAAAAAGAAAAAGGAGAAAAAACGAATTCGCGGGTGTAATATAATCTCGAATATAGCGTGTTTTTTGGCAATTTTAGGTTAAGATATCCAGAAAACCTGATGTGATGGGAGCAATTATTTTTGGTTACTTTATAGTCAGATCTCAATCACTTCTATGTAAAATTTCTGTTAAAAATTGGAAATATAGAAAATCTAAAACACTGATCTAGAAAATATTACGATATATACGCATAACGCAATCACCCTTCACTTAATCCGTTTCACCTCATATATATTTTACAATAAACAATTTTTATTTTTTTATTAAATATTTTAGTAACCAATCAAGAATATCCACGTTAACAATGAAAATGTTGAAAAAAATTCTTTGACTAACAGAACTTCGGAAAAAACCTGCAAAACGATAAACAGAAAGTCACACTTCTACCTCCATTTCCCCCCCCCCCCCCCGGTTATATGTTTCTTTCATAAATTATTATACTTGAAATTTGACCATTTTAGCTTCCAAAAAAAAACTGGAAAAGTTTTGATAGTACTATTAGAACTACACAAAATTCTCCTATCATATTGATGACATACCTGATCTGATGGCGCAATTCTGAGGTCAGATTCGGATTGAGCGGATTTGGATTCAGTGCACCAAAGACCTTCGAAAAAGTATAGGCTGGTCTCAGGGTTTTGAAAAATATTGGCCTGTATAATTGTAGTTGTTTGGTCTGTCGTGACCTATCTTATATCTGCAAAGCCCTGGAGTTGTTTTTGTGGAAAATATTGATGATATACGTTGTTTGTAACATTTTCAATTATTTTATAAAAAGTATTTGTTACTAATTATATAACGCTTTGTTACCGTTTTATACTTATTTTTTTATTTTACAGGTGTTTATATAGGTGATCGACCTGTATGGGTACCTATAGAACCAGAGCTGATGATTAAAAACAATTTTGATTAAAGATTTCTCGTATTTTTCTGCCACACGAGGCCTCTCCGCCCATTATTATTTTTAAAAATCTTTTCCTACAACAAGGAGAGGAATGGAAGGATATGAGAAGAAAACTAACACAAAACATTTACAACGGGTAAGTAAACTTAACCAGCACTTTCCGAAAAAAACTTTGTTCCAATACAAGTAACCAAGTAAAAAAAAAAATAAATTTCCACCTCTTTTATCCTCTTGTCCTGAAAACGATATCAATTAAGAACTATAGTTTTCATCCATACATCAAGTATCTCATTCGGGAATTACCATGCCAACAGATTGGCAGGGCTTCAGACAGATGAACCGGCGGACGAAAATAAAAAAAGCAAAAATTTCACAAATAAAAGCTTCCTGTTACAACTTAACTGTTTATATTTCTAAAAACTTGGTCTATATTCATCTTAACATTATTTTCGGGTTACTTTATAGTCAGATCTCAATCGCTTCTATGTAAAATTTCGGTTTAAAATTAGAAAATAATGGAAAAAAACTAAAACACTGATCGAGAAATTATTACGATATACACGGAATCACCCTTCACTTAATCTCTTTCACCTCATATATATTTTACAATAAACAATTTATTTTTTTATTAAATATTTAGTAACCTAATCAAGAATATCCAGGTAACAATGAAAATGTTGAAAAAATTCTTTGGCAAATAGAACTCCGGAAAAGACCTGTAAAACGATAAACAGAAAGTCACACTTCTACCTCCATTTTCCTCCCCTGTTATATGTTTCTTTCATAAATTATATACTGGAAATTTGACCATTTTACCTTCCAAAAAAACTGGAAGTTTTGATAGTACTATTAGAACTACACAAGATTCTCCTATCTTTTTTACTATCTTCTCTATTAAAATTGAAAGTAAGACCAAGGAAAACTGAAAAGAACATATGGTACAATATATTTAAACAACCCTTGTAGCCCCCCATTCCACTCCATTAACGTCTTATATATTTATATGCTTAAAATTTATTAAATGTATCAATCAAAAAACTTGGAAAAGTTCTCAAAATACTACTGAACCTAGACAATCTTTAACCATCCCTAACCCTTACACCTTCCTCTAAGCCAAAATTTTTGATTTCCTCCTAAACTCTCCAAAAGCCTTGATAAGGGACATATAACGGTATATATACGATCCACCCTCTCTAATCTCCTCCTTTACCGCCTTTACCCCTTTTATGTTTTACAATAACTGTTTATTCAAAATATTTGCATATTTCAACAAAAAAATTGACTATCCAAATACGTTATACAATATATACCAAATATAGTAGGAAATTAAAACTTTACCTCGTTTAAATAATTTAAAAAGTATGTAATAATTAAAAAACTATAATTCTCTTTTTTAAAATCACAACGAACAAACAACGAACTATGTATTTACATGCAAGATTAAAATTATTTATTAAAAAAGTTAAAAAAATATTTTTTTCGTGATCTAAAAACCCTAAGATGCTATATTTACCTCAACATTTTTTAAGGTTACTCTGTAATCAGCTTTCAATCTCTTCTAATTACTATTTCTATTAAATGCAAAATAGTGAAAAGCAAGAAAAATGAAATCGAAGTATATTACGGCGTACACACAATTACCATTTTAGCCCCCTAACTCATTTCTTTCACCCCGTAAATATTTGAAAAAAATATTTTATATTAAATATCCAATATCCCAGTCAAGAACCGGGAAAAAATTCTCATTATACAATTGAAAAGATACAATGATCCCACCCTGATCCCTCTTCCAATATTAACAATGAGAATAATGAAAAAAAGTAATATTTCGATTTCTTGATTGAAAAAAACTCTCTTCTATCTCTCTTTTGCATCCCTTTGGTACCTTATATGTTTTATTATAAATGATTATTCTTAAAATTTTCTCGATCTCCCATTCGAAAAGAAACACCTGGAAAAATTGTCATAACTATCGAAACTATACAAGATTCTCTTAGCTCTTTCACCCTCTTACCCTATGAAAATTGGTAGTAATAAAAAAACTTAGTTTTTTATACTTCTGCACACAAGAACCCTGAAAAAGACATATAGGAGGATATATATGCATCACTATCATCAAAATACTATTAAAACTATATATTTCACGACCCCACCCCTTTCAGCTCCCTTCTGGGTTAAAATTAAAAAAAAAAAAAATTAAGAAAATGATCTTATTTTTGAAATCGTCGACTTGAAAAACCTTGCAAAGGAAATATATATTTATATATTATATATATATAGATATATATATATATTATATATATATATATATATATATATATGTATATATATATATATATATATATATATATATATATATATATATATAATATATATATATATATATTGTATATATATATATATATATTTATATATATATATATATATATATATATTTATATATATATACGAGTATATATATATATATATATATATATATATATATATAGATATATATATATAATATATATACATATACATATATACATATACATATACATATATACATATATATATATATATATATATATATATATATATATATATATATATATATATATATTATATATATATATCAAAACAACCCCTTTATTTTCCTCTATCATATTTCGATCGTTTTATGTTTTTACTGTAAATATTTGCGCAAAACTCTTTGTTTATTATCTCAAAAAAAACCTGGAACAATTACCTTATTATTATTAAAACTATACAGAATTTATTGATTTCCACATTTTACACCTCCTTCGCCTTAAGCGATATCGCTCAAAAACTACAGGTTTTATCCCTTTTATTAGGTATTATTATACCAAGTATACAAGTAATACTTGGTATAATAGTATATGATTGACTAGTCAATCATCGCTCCTGATGAAGCTAACATGGTTAGCGAAACGCGCGTCGAGGGCAAAAATAAAGTGTTTGGTGTAGTGGTGATATATACTGAGTAGTGTCATTGTACCAAAGATATACCAAGTATGAAACTGATATCTCATTTCGTGCGAGAGTATCGTGCCAACAGACCGTTAGACCGACAAACAGGCAGACAAACTAATGGAAATAAGTGACTATGTTTTTCGTCATCTTGGAACCCTACAACGTGAAAAAAAGCAAAAATCTCGGATTGTGATTTTTTCCACAAATACATTACTTTTCTTTAATAAGGAAGGTAAAAAGTGTGTTTTCTAATAATTAACACGTAGGCTGAAAACTTTTTTGTCTGACATATAGATGTTGCCCTTTTCAAAAAAACATATGATTTTTAGGAAGTATCAACCTTCGAACGATACGTGTCAAAATTTCATGACATTTCGACGATTAGTTTACAAGTTACAGTGGTTTTAGTGACGCTACTTTTGATATTTTCAAAACAATGGAAAAAATCAAATTTCGTGTGTTGATTAAACACTGTTTTTTGATGAGAAAAAATACCGTTTAAGCAAAACAATAAGTGTTATGGGGACTCTGCTCCTGGAAAAATCACTCATCATTACTGGTATGCTGAATTGAAACGCGGTCGTACAGATACAAATGATGCTGAACGCTCTGAACGCCCAAAACAGGAAAATATCAAAAAAATCCACAAAATTGTTTTGGATAATCGTTTTTTTAAAGCGAAATTGATGTGAGTGAAATAGCTGACACCCTGAAGATATCAGAAAACATGTCATATTTTACGTAAACATTTAGGCATGAGAAAGCTCTTTTCGAAATTCGTATCGCGTTTGCTCACAGTGAACTAAAAAACAACAACGTGTTGTTGATTATGAGCGCTATTTGAACCTGTTTAAGCGCCATAAAAAGGATTTTTTCATGCGATATGTGACAATGGACGAAACATGGATCCACCACTACACACCGGAATCCAATCGGCAGTCAGCTGAGTGGGCAGCAACCGATGAAAGCCGCCCGAAGCAACCAAAGACACAACAGTCGGCTGGGAAGGTTTTGGCCTCTGTATTTTAGGATTCGCATGGAATAATTTTCATCGACTATACTGAGAAGGGAAAAAAACCATCAATAACGAATATTATATAAAGTTTTTGGTGCGTTTGAAGGCAGAAATTGCAAAGAAACCGCCCTAAATGAACAAGAGAAAAAAGTGCTCTTTCATCAAGACAGTAGAAGAGGGGGGGGGGTGGGGGGACACCGTGTCACGAGTCAATGGTTACGATGGCAAAATTATATGAATTGCTTCCTCACCCACCGTATTCTTCAGATTTGGCCTCCAACAACTATTATCTATTCGCAGACCTCAAAAAAAATACTCGCGGGAAAGAGATTTCGCTCCAATGACGAAGTTATCGCCGAAACTGGGACTTATTTTAAACGCAAAGACAAATCCTTCTACAAGATAGGTATAGAAACGTTATAAAAGCGTTGCACTGATTGTCGCTCTTGAAGGAGACTAAATTGATGACTAAGTTGAATTTTGCAAAAAAAGGGTGTTTTAAGTAGATGGACCAAAAACTTTTCAGCCTACGAGTTATTCAATATCACAATCATGAGCTAGAAAAGATTCTGATAACACTATTGAAATGATACAAAAAAAAATCCACACCCGTCATCCTCTTCCTATGTTAACAATGAAAATAACGGAAAAAAAATGTAATGTCCCCCAAAACCACTATACACTAAAAAAAAAAAATGTCCCCCCCCCCCCCATGCCCCCCCTTCCGTTCTTTTTACTAAAGAAACCCGAAAAAAAGCCCTTAGACCCCTTATATGTTTTATTCTTCTATCTTAAGCATCTGCAAAATTGTTCATAATTATATTGAAACTATACAAGATTCTCCAATCTTTTTCACCAGCTTCCCCTATTAGATTTGAAAGTAATGGAAAACAAAATTAATTTCCATAATTCTTATGGAAAGAACTCTGAAAAAGGACATACAGCACAATATATAGGAAACAACCCCTCTAATCCCGTACCCAACTCCATTAGCCCCTTATACATTTTACTATAAATAATATCCTTAAAATTTGTCAAATACATCAACCAAATACTGGAAAAACTATTAAAACAATATTTAACGACCTTCGCCCCTTTTACCGCTTTCACCTCATTCTTGGGTTAAAATTAGAGTTGTAAAAAAACATTTTTTTAATTCTTCGACTCCAAAACCTTCAAAAAAGGAGATACAACTCTCTTCGACCCCATTTATGTTTTGCTGTAAATTTATAGGTGTAATATCTGTTTGTATTCTCAACAAAATGTCAGGAAAAATTACTATTAAAGCCATACAAAATTTATCGACCCACACCCCTTTCAACCCCTTCTCCTTAAGCGATATTGCTCCAAAAACTATAGCATTCATCCCTTTATTAGGAATTATATATATATATAATATATATATATATATATATATATATATATATATTATATATATATATATATAAGGTTTGAATTGATATATCATTTCGTGCGAGAGTTATCGTGCCAAAAGACCGACAGAGAGACATGAGTGAACATGTTTTTCGTAATCTAGCAACCCTAAAACGTGGAGAAAAGTAAAAATCTCAGAATGTGATTTTTGTGACAAGCAAGGAAATTAAAAGAAAAAATGGTATTAATCCAAAGTGTAATTTATTTGCGTTTCAAAAATTACTGAATTGCAACACAAATACAACTTTTCGGCTCATATTTTATTAGATTGGAACCAGGGGCTTAGGTAGGTTTAAAGGACGAGGGCATAGGATTCAAAGGGCGTTTCTTTAAGAAAAACAAGAGAATATTGAACGCTAATCAGCTTATAGAGGGGAGGCATCAAAGGTCAAAAGAGGGCACTAACTGACAACCGGATGGCGGACCCTCTTGAAAAAACCTCTCGCACTAGAACTCCAAAAAAAGCTTATGTCCATCCCAGCGCAGTAAACTCAAATCCATGACCTGGTGACATTTTTCACAAAAAGAGTCTTTCTTGCAATAAAAACTTTTAACACATTTAAAAGTCGTTCATCTAGGTGAAGACATTTTTCACTCAATGAAGATTTTTCCAAAAAAAGAACCCACAATGAAACTTTTAAACTTCCTCCAACAAAAAAGAGCCGTTTTTCTAAGAGGACGCTATTTTCAACATCTGGAGACGGGAAGATTTAAACCACTCTGACCCTATCTTGGCAATGCCACAATGCCTATTGTTAATCGTGTACTTTTTAATTCATAACCACAATATATTCCTGGAAATTTAAATCAGTATTACCTTAACCTCAGAAGAAGAAACAGAATGAATATCTCTGAAGCTAAATTTCACAACCAAGCTGTTTCGTTTTCATAACCAGCGCTTAGCAATACTTATATATAACTAAAATATAGTCTGATCAATGGATCTTTGCAGTCATGTGACCAACGCGACGTCAAGAATATTCATACGATTCCATCGGCTATTAATTCAGTGTCGGTGGTCTGAGTTATAAATGACAATTTCCAAAGTCATAATGGAATTTAAAATTTTTCAACCGGTTTGGTAATTAACGGAAACTACGGATATATTAAATGTGTATGGTGTGTAAAACACCCTAGTTCTTACTTGTGAAGGTCATTTACATCTCTGCATAAATCGAACGTCTAATATCACGTATTTTTATTTTTCAGGTTGCTATTAGATTATTTCGTGAGTAATTTACTTTATGAAAGGTTTACAATTGTTATCTGTTAGTTATTTTTGAAGTTTGTGTAACGTTTGTAATGAAATTACAATACACACTTAACAGAGCTTTATCAAATTTTCGTATAAGGCATTATAAAAACTGTAAAAAGTTGTACCGTAGAACTCATTAAATAAAATTTTAAAATAGAGAACTGAAATATAATACTTTTAAAAACAGAAAGATATTTCATGACGGGGATATAAAGTATGAATAGGAGATATAAATTGCATAACTAACCTGAACTAACAGATAGATAGCTAAGTCTATATTTGTCCTGCAAAATTTTATATTACGTAATAATGTAATATTTAAATTATTAATTGAATAATGACACTAATCGCTAGAAGTAGATTCTTCACTCTCGCTTTCATCAGTCCCAACTCAAATAATGATTTCTGGAATCTCTTATTCCTTTGATTTTTTTTATGGGCTTTTGCAATATCTAACAATTCTGTCTTAAAGATCTGTTTTGTTATGAGGTAAACTATTCTTCTGTAACCACTCGAGAATTTCTTCTTTTTTCTATACTGTTTTTGTCCTTCAACTGAATGGTATGAAATATCCATTATAATTAAAGATAGTTCTTCTAAATTAGGAATCCACTGGTTTTCTGACCCATTTTGTAAACATTTCACTATTCATTTCTCCATGATAATCAAGTGACTTGCTAGCAAATAGTAAATTGGCGTTTTCCACAAAACCTCCACTGTATCCAGCATGTAAAACAATAAACCTTTTACCATCAAAAATCCATCCATGGTTCGTCTATTAAAAACAAGCTAACGGGCAATGGGTGCATTTTTGTTTTCCATATACTTTCTAAGAAAAGCTGCCCTCATTCAAACGAATTCTTGGTGTCTCCATTAATGCTCATCTGTTGTCATCTTTTCTTAAATTTGAAACCCAAATCCAGAAATAATGTTCGAAGAGTTCCATAACTGACATTAATTATCTCTTTGTGTCGCAGTTCTTTACGTAAGTTGTTAATAGTAACATGTTTTTCTAAAAGTACAATATGATTTACTTTCGATTTCACTTAAACTGATAGATATTAATAGCTACTTACTTTGTGCATACATATCATATAATGTATTACGAACGTTCATTTTAGAACTTTCACTCAGATCATGGGTCTTAGCTTGTTTCCTTGGTCGTGATTTTCCAGGTGTTGAAAGCAATTCATTTTTATTACTACGAATTTTGATGCTCGCTACAGTTCTCGTACTAATCTGTAAAGCAGCAGTGACTCTCTGGAACCAGAGCATTGTAAACACATGAAAAAGTTATATCTATGTGATTTATTTACCTCTTGTACATAGCATTAAGAGATATAAGAGGACCCTTGTTATCCCTTTCCGATATAAAATGCACTATTAATTTCACCACAAAATCTCTTGCTTGACTATTCAAACGTTTTCCAGGCATTTTGGTGGCTTCATATGAAGAGTATTTGGTCGATATTCCACAAATATTAGAGCTTTGAACAGAACTATTTATTAGTCGGCAAGTATATTCCAAAATTCAATAATGGGACAGAAACGTTTTGTGACCGTTTGCCGTAAAAATTAAGGAAGTGCCTACTGCATGGTCCAATATACGTTGAATAAAAATTGCTGCACTGTTCACGTTTTTTGTGGGACATTCTGGTTGTATTTGATTTTATGGTAAAACTTCCGTAACGCGGCTTTATTTGTTTAAAAAAGTTGTTACAAACACCCTACCTGGATACCACAAATTTCCCATACCAAACGTAGGCGATACAGCGGTGCATAAGACACTTCCAAAAATTAAACATAAAGATGGCGTAACCTCAAGCCGTCAAAGAATTATCGATTATTTTTATTGCCTATAAACGCGGCGGCACTGGCTTCTAACACATGAAGCTATACCCAAATTCCAGGCTGTTCACTGTCTTTCTTGCATATGTACAAATAACCGAGACAGATAATAGAGCGAATATCGTAAATAACTTCAGATGACAGAAGACCAACGTTTTTGAGTTTTTAAATATACTTCGTGACATGTTGACAAGAAGAATAATATAGACGGATGTTTACACTATATTCAGACATTTATGACGTGCCAATGGTTTGAAAATATGGCTTAAATAAAAAAATGTATATCACAATGTCTTCAATTGAGAATTATTGATATTTAACCGTACGTAGCATTCAAGCTCTCCAAAAAACATTAACTTATCATTTGACCAGGTACTTCTTTGTTGGGAATGTGAAATCTTTGGAACAATGGCACTCAGTATATATCACTACTACACCAAACACTTTATTTTGGCACTCGATGCGCGTTTCGCTGACTATATTAGCTTCATCAGGAGCCCCCTACCCTATTTATTACTTAGCCTAACATCTGAATTCTAGATATTTTAATTATTAAAAAATAATAATAGGTTATAATTTGATATCTACAGAAAAGACACAGTAACAGATAAATATATTCCTAATGATTCATTTCGTTGCAAACAAGACAAATTAACCCCATTACATTTTTTAGTTCATCGTTTGGTCACTTTTCCTCTGAATAGAATAAATTTCAATAATAAAAGGAATCGTATTAGGAATATAACTAGTAAAGTTAATGGTTATGGCGATGACTTAATAAACAAGTTAATAAATAGATATAAGTTCAGGTTAAATATTTAGAATTCCACCTTTTTTGCACTCGAAGAGAAAATAAGACCAAGTATGTCTCCATACAATATAATCCGAAATATAGCAGGGACTCAATAAGGCTTCTTGTAGGCCTCACCTTAGTCTATAAGTCATCAGACAATCTGAGGAATATCTTAGGAAATCTCAAAGAACAAGATTACAATTGTGAGAAAAGTGGAAGTTATGAAATTAGTTGTAATGATTGCGACAAAAAGTATGTTGGACAAACTAAATAGTCAATCAAAACACGATTTAAAGAACATTTAGCATATTTAAAAAATACAGTAGAACAGAAAAGTCTAGCATTGCCGAACATATCCTTGAAGCTGATCATACTGTAACATTAGATAATCTAAGATTAATTAATAATGTATCTGATAGGAGATTGTTGAACGCATACGAAAGTATGGCAATTATAAAATGTAAAAGTAGTTTAAATTTCCTTATAGTCCCCTCTACTGGTTACTTGACCTGAACTGATGGCTTCGCCTATGCCATTAGTTCCGCCTGAGTAATTCAGATGTTAGATTTTTTAGTTTAGCTTTAGTCAATCATCGCTCCTGATGAAGCTAACATGGTTAGCGAAACGCGCGCCGAGTGCAAAAATAAAGTGTTTGGTGTAGTGGTAATATATACGGGTACTGCTTGTTACTTTTTGAAAAACCAAAAAACACTAGGTGTTCTTAATACTCATAATCAAAATAATTACACGCCACAGAATTATATAGAATACTACACTTCTGTTATTAGGTGCACTGTTTTCCCCCAACACCCTATTGTTCTAAATATTTTCTGAAGCTAATTGTTACACAGCTAACAAATTTTAGCTTTATTTAACATCTCCTCTTAACTTTTGAATAAAATGAAGACTTGGATCACACTATCGGCATGTTAAGTAATCAGCCAGTAGTTCTTTGAAGATAACAGAAGCCGCACAACAAATGTTAATTCGGTACAATATTTGAAGTTGATTAATTTTTCCGAAAAAAAAAAATTGAACTCCATATACTTCTGATTTACCATCGATAGATTTATTTTTGTAGGAATATCTAAAATTAAAGTTTACAATAATATTGCTCACTTCCCGGAACAATTAAAATCACATATTTAACAAGAAAGGGTAGCGATGACGAAAACGACGTGATGCGCAAGATTCAATGATTTCACTGTTCACTTGGAAGAGTTCCGGGAAAGTAACGGTTCACATTTAGATGATATAATTAAAATATACTTTTTTTACAACTTTAAAACTGGATGTTAAGTCTTGGTTCAAGTTATATCTATTTTACTCAAAATGAAATTGATTCCCTTAATAAATCTTAAATATTAATACATATTTTTTAAAATTGTTTGTAGGAAAAATGAAGATGATGTATAATATAATATTAGCAAAGTCAAATGGACTCTCCGATCTTGTCGGTCAAATGACAAAATCAGGAAAAGCAGCAGAAATTAAAACAATATTGGCCAGGTATACAACAGACGTTATAGGTAGGTGTATGGAGTTATTGATTATAAATGAACCACCCTCCCGCTGAGTTGAACAAGAATGTTAAATATGGAAGTTGTAGTTTTTTTTTAGCAATTTTTTACGTCAGTTCTCATAATAGATGTTAACAGTACCCTGATACCTTGAAAATGCAAAAAATCTAATTCTCCATTTTTGAAGTTTTCTCCGTTTTGTTCGGTTCTTTTTAGTGTTCCGTACGGAACACTTATAAGTTCACTTCGGTGTCTGCCTGTCCGTCTGTCACACCAGATTTTCTCCGAAACTATTTAACATAGAAAGTTGAAATTTGGCACTAATGTAAGAATTGATGACCTCATCAGAGCCATGTGATTTTGAAAGTTAAATCTTGACTTAAGGGATTAATTTTGGGGGATGAAATCGGAAGTGAAAAAAAAAAATTATCAGGTCATTGAGTGGGTGTCAAATAAAAGCTTGTAAAAATACGAGTTCAAGAATAGATAATGTAATACTTGTACAAACTTTCCTTTGTATTATTTTTTAAAAATTGCGAAAAATCGCTGTCCCCCCCTTATCTCAAAAAGTACTGATCAAAAAAATTCAGGAAAAAATCTGGAATATTCTCCACAGGGTCTAGATTGAACGAAAATTATCACGACTTTTAATAATTTATCTGGTATATAAAAAAAAAATTCAAGGTCATTAGTTTTCAGCAAAGATGGGGAAAAAACTGTTGAAAACTCATTTGGGGTATGTTTTATGAAGTCATTGATCATCTTATACCTCCGGAACAAAAATTTTTATTTCAAAAAATAATCAACGTACGGAACACTAATTGCGCAAATCCAACTTGCACTTGGCCGGTTTTATTTTTTCGTTTAAACGTTAATTTAGTTAAGATGATTATATATTCTTGGAACTGTATTTAGGCTACGAGTTGTTCATTGCCTTGCATAAAGTATTGGAAATGACCATTGTCCTTGCCTAAATATTTTTATACTTTACTTTATTTTCACTTATTGCTATCAAAGTTCTTGACATAAACAAATTTCATTGAGAATTTGCGTTATTGTCATACATGTATGCGTTTGTTTCTTCCTTATTTGCACAATAACACCATACAAATATATATTAGCGAGTATAGAAATTTTCTGATTATTTTTAGAATTCGGCAATATATACGTTTGCTTTTGATAATTTTAGCAGAATCGCTTAAAAAAAATTCTAAAAAAAAAAAACGATTTTTTAAGGGCTGTAACCACCGCCGACAAAGCACGTTGACTTTCATTTTGCGTTGAAAAAACATTTAAAAATTTTTTTCAAAATTATTTCAGCCAGTTAGGTATTTTTTTGCAATATTTATAGGAAAAAAGAAGTAGTTCACAACCATTCTTGAGCAAAACCTCAGTTATTGGAAAAGTACTTACTTATCTTACTATAAAATAGATTTCTATAGTAGTTTAAAATACTATTGCTGCTTTATGTAATTATAGGTTTTCACCCTTCAAGAGTGCATTCAGGATAAATGATTGTCACAGCTAAATTTCTATGCCAGAAAACTACAGAAAAATCTGAGGCAGCCCATTGGGGTGCCATACTTGTTAGATATACATCTTTATTCTGACGAAGATAATGTATTGCCGAAACGTAAATATACTATGACCACATACATGTATTTTTGTTATCTATGGACTCCAAACCCACTAATCAATCACCATATATATATATATATATATATATATATATATATATATATATATATATATATATATATATATATATATATATATATAGATATATATATATATATATATATATATATATATATATATATATATATATATATAAATATATATATATATAGAGTCTGCGGTACGTAACTAACAAAATACATTTAAGTGGACATAGTTTATGTACGTCTCGGCAATACGTTGCCTTCATCAGAAGAAATGTATATGTAAGATTAAACAAGTTCTTAATTTTTAGAGAGACACCATGCCCGAACCGCTTTAGATGTGCATAATAAAAATGTAACCTGTCTTAAACTGTGTTTAGGATAAGAAAAAGTACTTACACTTTATTACTGTATTAACTAATTAACAACCTTAGATATACATCTTTATTTTGATGAAGGCAACTTATTGCCGAAACGTTATAAACTATGTCCACATAAATGTGTTTTGTTATCTACGGACTGCATATATATATATATATATATATATATATATATATATATATATATATATACCAAGAGGGTTTTCAACTTAGGGATAGCCCTTAGGATTACAAAATGAACAAAAATGGCCGAGCACATGTGAGCTGGGAAAAAAAAAGTTGATGGTGTAACTTTTAAATTTTAAAAATTCTGTTAATTCCCAAGTATGATTTTTATCTAACTGAAAAAAAAAATTCAATTAACAAACTATGTTTGTTTTGGTGAATTTATGTAGAAAACTAAGTTCGGGGTTAATTATTGTTTTTAAATCATGTATCAACACTTCCTTTCCCTCGACTGCATAGATCGTTTTCTCCTTGGACAGGAGCCAACTGTGATTATTCAGTAAGTACCCTTTCTAATTCAATAACTTTGTCTTTTATAAATATCAGAAATTATGATAGGGCCCTTTCCTTTCTTCTTACTGAAATAAGATATATACGACATATATCCATTTGTTTCTTTGCCTGATGAGAATTCTTTCTGTGTCTTCTAGGCTCTGAAGCATCGAAAGCTGGATATTGGAATAAAACTACAGTTACTAAGAGCTTTAAGACCTTTTTGTACACTCTGTAATCCTATGTAATCCTAAGGGCTGTCCTTAAGTTAAAAACCCTCTTGGTTGTTACCAGTACCCTTTTACTGCTTCCTCTTTTTATGTCGTCCGTCCATCTTGTCTGTGGTCTACCTCTGTATCTTTTGTGTTCTCTAGGCCTCCAATCGACTATTCGGCATGTCCACCTGTTATCATTCAGCCTTGCGAGATGCCCCGCTTAATATATATATTCGTTGTTTTACATCTGTCACTTTTGATCATCTTCGTATAACGATGTTAGGAACACGATCTTGGAGTCTAATATTTAGTATTCTCCTCTCCATTGCTCTTTGGATTACCTGGAGTTTACTTATTGTACTTTTATTTAAAGCCCACGTTTTCAGTGCCATATGTTAATACCGGCAGGCATATTTATCGAAAACTCTGGTTTTTATTGTATTTGGGATGTCCAATTTAAATGTAGATTTTTAACCTTCCGAACGCACACCAAGCTAACTAAGCTCTTCTATTCAAGTCAGCCTTTAAATTATTTTTTGATATTTCGATTTTTTGTTCTAAATATTTGAATGTGTGTACCTTTCCTATTCTTTCGCCTTCTATTAATAGTTTCTGGCTCTTATCTTCACTTTCGTTGTTCAAATATTTGGTTTTGGTGAAGTTTATTTTTAGACCTATTTCTCGAGACGTGTTATTTATTTCCATCAGTATTTCTGGTAACTCTTCTCTTGTGTTGGCGATCAGAGTGATATCATCTGCGAACCTTAAGTGAATTAATCGTTCACCGTCTATTAGTACTCCTTTATTTCCCCACTTTAGCGATTTGAACCTGTCTTCTAGAGTCAAAGTGAACAGCTTTGGTGATACCGAGTCGCCTTGTCTAATTCCTCTTTTAATTTCGATTTTATTTGTTTTTTCTTCAAGCATTATTTGTGATGTGGCATTTTTATATATGTACTCAAGACGAGTTGTCTACCTTTCATCGACTCTGCTGCTATTTAAAGACTGCCCATATCTCTACCGATTCAAATGCTTTTTGTGTAGTCAACCATTGCTATCCATAAGGTGACCTTATATTCATTTGCTTTTTCAATTAGTAATCTAATTGTCTGAAGATAATCTAAAGTGCTGTATCCCCGTCTAAATCCCGCTTGTTTACATGGTTGATAACTATTTAATTTATTTGTTGAACTATACGTTTATGATTCTAGTTAGGATTTTATACAGTACCGATAACAGGCTGATGGGTCCGTAATTCTCGTATTTAAATTTGTTTTCCCTTTTTAAATATAAGCACAATCAAGGCATTAACCGAAGGTGTTGGTATTTTACTTCATATATATATATATATATATATATATATATATATATATATATATATATATATATATATATACACCATATATATATATATATATATATAATATATATATATATATATATATATATATATATATATATATACATACATATATATATATATATATATTATATATATATACATATATATATATATATATATATAAATATATATATATATATATATATATATATATATATATATAAGAGTCGGGTCGAATTTTTTTTTTTTTTAAATTTCCCACCTAAAAATTTTTTATTTTTTTTGAATGACAACTAGTCCAAATTTTATTGAATGAGCGACATCTATGGCTTGAACCCTAACCTCAAATAGATTTAAATCCCGAAATTCTACTTAATTATGATATAAATGTTATAAAAAATTCTTACAGACCTAGACTTGAAACTAAAAACTCGTAAAACCTAACCTAAAAAGATTGAAAATGAAGAACGTACGTTACAGACATTAAGTAATTTTTTACTCGTTTATTCTTCACTTTCAATCTTTTTAGGTTAATTTACGAGTTTCTAGTTTCAGGTCTAGCCCTGTAAGAATTTTTTATAATATTTATATCACAGTTAAGTAGAATTTTATATTTTTCTTCATATTTAAAGAATAAATATATTTGAGGTTAGGGTTCGAGTCATAGATGTCACTCAAATTCAATAAAATTTGGACCAGTTGTTATTTACAAAGAATAAAAATTTTTCAGAGGGTAACTTTTAAAAAAAAAATTCGACCCACTCTAATATATATATATATATATATATATATATATATATATATATATATATATATATATATATATAAAAGAAAAAAAGAGAATACTAAGGCGGAGCTCCTTATAGAGGGGCGTTTATCAACAAATAGGGGGAGTCAAACGGTAGTTAGGAAACCAAATTTCTTAATTAAAATACACTCTCTGGTGCTTCAAAGGTTTAGACTCCTCTTGGGGGATGGGGAAGGAATTTTTTTTTCACAGAAAAAGAGCCCGACCTACAAGGGAACTTTAATACCTATGCTCTCAATTTAAAAATCGATGACAAGGGCTGAATATTGTTATATATATATATATATATATATATATATATATATATATATATATATATATATTTATATATATATATGTACATGAATATATATATATATATATATATATATATATATATATATATAAAACGATTTTATAATATCTACTACCTTTTAGCAAGTTGCGGTTTTGGAATTGAATCCAACTCTTTGAAGGACGAAAATGAAGAGATCTTCCAAAAGGGGCAAAATATATTTAACGATTTTGAGGAAAGAAACCACACATTAGACAAATTAAAAGCCGTTTTATCATATTTAGGATTCAAAGGAGTAACTAAACCAATATCGAATGTATTTATGGAAACAGAAAATTTCTTCAGGTAAGCAAATATGGTATGTTAAAACTCATTAAATTAATAAAACCTATGTATATACCGTAAAGAAGCAAATCAAAATTATTAATTAACGAACTGTAACAAAACGCATTGATTTGTTGAAGAAGTTGAGCACATTTTTTTTGACTTTGTACTAACTACTACTATTTATATCTTATAGGAATGTTGTAAGAGATACAATAGAATACAGAGAAAAAAATAAAATTATCAGAAAGGACTTTATACATTTAATGATTCAGTTAAAAAATAAAGGAGCTGTAACCGAATTAACAAATGAAAATGATGATGTTTACCAAAAGACAGTAACCAACGGTAAGATATAATACGGTACTTACGATATGTTTTTGCGGGACACACAAAGTTAATTTTACTAATATCTTGTATAGAAAATCCCTGTGGTAACCTATTTTGAAGTTAAAAAGAATAAATTATTTTAAGTCGACAAGAGGGACGTACAATCTGTCAAGTAAGAACGTAACCGGTCGTATTCTTGAATAAATGTGTTTCGAGAACACTTTTTTGCCATCAATGTGCAACTACTTTAGTAAGTTATCCAATCGCCTCCTGCATCAATAATCGCCTGGCATCTTCGATGGATACTGTCGACGAGATTTTCTGCATACTTTGCAAATTTTTCGGATCTCGTGAGACAACTGAGTCAAAGTCTTCAGATTCTTTCCTCTGAGCTTTCTCTTTACAAAGGACCAAACGTTTTCAATAGGGTTGGCGTCCGGTGATTGTGAGGGCCACTCGAGTATCTTATCGTAGGCCCAAGCAAGCCGCTTCCCGACGTAAGTTTCGCCCAGCAAAAGTTTCCTCAACGCAACATACTTCGAAATTTGACATTACAAGCAAGCACGAAGATGTTGTCGAATGGTCTCATGGGACACATTCAAATCCGATTTTGCCGGGTCGCGTGAAAAACAAGGACACTTTCGGAGCGACTTTGCCTACCGAGCCAGGTTGGTTTTGGCAAGTCGTCGACATTTTTCGTCTCGTTAAAATGATTTACCCACTTCTTCACAAACGACACCGACTTTTGAATATATTTAGCGACTGTGAAATGTATCATTTTAGTCCCTTTGGATGGAAATAACGAAAGGCTGCCTCGTACCGACGAGCAATCAAGCGACTCATTTTGGATTTTACGTGATTGAAAGTTCAAAATCGACTGATACTTTTACTAAAATGTCTCGTAAACAAAGGTTCCCTATACCGATTTTTTGTTGAATCTCTAGAATCGCATCTACCAAAAATAAATTATCGCGGACACGTTCTTACTTAGACCGTATAGTTTTAAATGCATTTGATTTCTGGAAATACTTTTTTATTTTATAAATGAGATATGATATGTTGGATCTAAATGGCGTATATGCGTAATATAACTGAAAATTCACTGAATAAATTATAGTTCCGACGAGGTAAATCTACCAGTAATGAAGTAAGCCAGTTTTGAAATTCTTAAGTATGGAGTAGAAAACCCCAATATTATTCGCTGATTGCTGATGAATAAATGTATCGGTTAGTATGGTTAATGGCATGCTTACTGGCTATTTGTGTCACCTGATCAGATGAACAGTTTAGTCGAGACGGTACATTTAAATGTCAAACAAATAATGTTGTTCCTCCATAATGATAATCTCTAACATTTTCGGCGTGAATAAGGTAATTCTTCAAATATCAAATTTTCAGACAAATAGATTGGGGGGCTGTTTCTCGGCAACCAAGACTACCAAATAATGGACCCTATGATTTTTAACACCTGGATTACAGGAAATGTTTTTACCAAAATTATCAGCTAATCCGCTTAAAGTATACGAGAGGGGATTGATCAGCCTGGTAAATTTCTAGGAAATGGCGAGAAATTATGTTTAAGCGACATGACTGTTGATAACCGTGATTATTGTAATGGTTATATTTAAAGTTTCAAACAGATGCAACGCATAGTTGTTTGTTGGCGGCTACCGTAAGTGATCGGTGTTACACAGTTCGTAGAAAAGCAGGTCCCTACGTGGGAAATACTCAATAGAAGTGTCCCTACTGAAATGAAATTGTCTCGTTTTTGATGGGCCACCCTACATATAATAGTTATAATAGTACTGACTCTTCTTTTTTTGTAGAAGTCATATCGTTGGAAGATATAGCTGGTCAATGCTTGTTATTTTTCCAAGCCGGCTTCGAAACATCGTCAACTACCATATCGTTTGCCCTTTTGGAATTAACTCAATATCCAGAAATCCAGAAAAAACTAACCGAAGAGGTACGTGAGGTATTAAAAAAGTATGACGATGTAATGACATATGATGCTCTGCATGAAATGAAATATGTAGAAATGGTAATTCAAGGTAAGAAACATTTTTTTAAATGTTGAACACGTTTACAACCAGGTGACGACCTATGATTTTTTTTCAAATGTATTTTTTATAAGAGTATTTTTAAGTTATCTACTTAACCAAGAGACTTACGTCATATAAAAAAATTGCTATCGCTGTTGTAAGTACTTTCAACGAAATTTTATTGCGTTCGTTACGTTTTACAGTTTTTTACGATAAACGAATTTTTTTTCTTTCAAAAAATGAATGAAAATAATTTGGAGCATCACACAGTGATAAATTTTTCACTAAAGAGAGGTATGACCCAAAGTTATTCATGAGAGAATGTCGCAGGTGTACGATAATGAGGGACAACTTATTTGAAGTAAAATACGGATAAGTGCTAATTTGGAAGATGAATAAATAAATTTCAGGAAAATGTAATTTTACAGCTTTAGCGTAAAGCTTATGAGTTTAAAAAGTACTATAAAATTGTCCCGATGTAACCCATACAAAAATGTATATTAGTATACAATAAAAAAAATGATGACGAGTAGATTATTATTTACTTGTTAAAGTTTGCATGACTGATATGAAATATTTAAAGTATTTCGTAATGTCATATGAAATCCAACGGAAAACTATATTTTCCAGATCAGTCTTTATTATGTTTTCAGAACAAGAAATTATTTATAAAATAATAAGTTTGGCACATAAATATACAAGAAATTCTTTATGATTATTTTAAATTTTATCACGTCGTTAGACGTTACTAGTTTTGAGAATTTTAACATATTTCATCTTTGCGTTTAATCACTAATAAAAGAGATGTTTTAGGCTTTTACTGCACATCCGTAGGTAATAACTTTAGTTGGTTTACTAATAAACTTTTTAATTTAAGCCCCCAATTATCAGATTGAATCAGTTTTAAAGTTAGACTCCTTTAGTGAATCTGGCTGTAAAGATTTTTTAAATAATTTTATTTAAACTAATAATTTTTAATTCTATAGAAACCCTGCGAAAATATCCTCCGGTTCCTATACTACCACGAGTGTGTACAAAGACTTATACAATACCAGGTAGTAACAATGTAATCGAAAAAAGGCATGATGGTCAACATACCTGTATGGGGACTACATATGGATCCAGATAATTACCCCAATCCAGAAAAGTTTATTCCTGAAAGATTTAATATCGAGAATAAAAGTCAAATAAAAGATTTCACATTCTTACCTTTTGGAGAAGGACCACGAATGTGTTTAGGTAAGTTGTTTGTTTTTTAAGGAGTAAGGATATAAGTATTATCGCCTGCCTTGTTCCCTTAGATAAATGTAGTTTTGGAAGAAATAAGGGAGGTTACGCTTCCTCGAATCGGTATGTTGATTTAGTAATTTCTTTTCTTTCATTACACAGGCCAACAAAAAAATATTTGTAAAAACTTTTTAAAAACCAATACATCTAAGTGTTATGTATTTTTGGATGCTGAAACGGTATCTGGTATCAGTTTTTTTGTATCACCCACAGTTCTCTCAATATATGACATCGATTATTTGATTAGGCTACAATTTTTACTCACCATAACATATTTCACTTCAATGCGAATGTTTAAGTGCTTATTTTTTTTGTATTTCCTTTCCCTCTTCTCTGTGAAGTTTTCTTGTATAGCTTTTTCTCCGATGTGATGCGTTTTGTTGTTCTCTATGAAGTGACCAACAGTAATCACCGATCATGTTAATATTCCACCGTCCCTGCTACCGTCTCTCCATTCTCCTTTATTTCCTGATGGAACCGTTCCCCCAGCTCTTCACTCAAAAGTGAAGATGATTGTGCAAGAAGTGGACTTTAAGGCTCATCAGACAACCCAGATTTTTTAACTTGTCTATCATGTTAGCTACGATAAGTTCATAGTTAGGGTCTTTCACGTTGCCCAAAAACTTAGTCACAACTTCTTTAAATGATATCCAAGCCTCCTTTTTCCTTTGTAATCATCCTTGCTTCAAAGTTGGAATCGAACAGCATTTTACGAATATTAGGCCCAACGAAAACCCCTTCTTTTCAGTTTGGCTTTTGATAAATCAGGAAATCTTTTACACAAATATTTAAAAGTTTCACCATCTTTAGGCAAGGCTTTCACAAAATGTTTCATTAAGCCCAACTTGATGTGTAGTGGGTACTAGAAGAATCTTTTTTGGGTCTAATAAAGTTTTACGCAAAATGTTCTTCTCGCCAGGTGTTAAAGTTTTTGTTACGGGCCACTGTTTTTGGACCAATGTTGATCCCTTGCTCTGCTGTCCCCACTCACATATAAAACATGGAAACTTTGTAAATCCCTTTTGTTTACAACGGATCATGAGCTGTATAGTTAATTTTCTGTAAAATCATGTTTAAGATTTTCGTAAGTTTCCTTCATATGGACTGAATGAGCCCACAGGCAGTGAAGCATAAGTATTTTCGTTGTGTAACAGAACACCTTTTTAAACTAGTTTTTGATGAGTCTATAAAAAGTCTCTAATCTTCCTTCTTGTACTCAATGCCAAATTCGTTCATTAGACTACCAATATCATGGCAGTAAACCAAATCCTCTTCCTGCTTGAAAAACTGAGCAAACTGTTGATCTCTTGTTCTGTAATGGTAAATGGATGTTCCAGATTCCAATAAATGTTTTTCTTTCAGCCTAGAACCAAACAATTCTCCTTTTTCCTTAGTCAAACCCAAATCTGTCACTAAATCATTTAACTCAGCTTGTGTAACCAGAGAACATTGAAACTCATCATCATCCGTGGTCGACTTTCATTAAATTCGGGACTGGACTGTAAAATGTCATCAATAGACTGAGGTGGCTTAGGGACAGGAAGTCCCCCGGTCCATGTCCTACCGGCCGATTAGCTGAAGTAAAGTTAGGATAGACAATTACTTTCTTATTTTTGGAGTTATATCCAGAAACATCAAAGCTGTAAAAATAACAATCATTTGAATGATTTTCTTGTCTCTCTCCATACTATGGGCACTGCAAATCTAAAAGCTTTATTTTCTTTCTTACATCATTTCCTAAGATCCTCAACACAAACATAACATACTTTGTGAGGAGCCCAACATTTTTCTTGATTACCGATTTCTACACCAAAATATACAAAGTATACTTTTTTTTTTTTTTCCAAAGTCAGTAATGTTTTTTGATGTTTTTTAACTACAAACTCACCACATATATAACAAAAAGTGTTGGGAGAGTTTTTACAACCACGATTAGCCATACTTTGAGTGTGAATTAAAGCACATGGGTTAAATACTGCAATACGAGGTTATATTAAACTGGAAAAAAAACAAACAGCTGTGACATTTATCGGAACTGCCACCCTAATAACATTTGATTTTACCGCCAAACCTTATAAAATTCTGATTTTATTGCCAATCTAATAACATTCGAATGTTACTTACGAATAAACTTTTCAATACTAAAATGTGAAAAATTTGGTGGGATACGACTTTTTTATTATTATTTTCGGACTCAGCACACCAAAAAACATAGGAACCGAAAGTTTTTTTCATCCTTGGTCTATGTTATTAACCAATTAGTATAGATAAAAAAAATTCTTTAACCTTAACTAACATGCAGTTCATTTTTGTTGTTGCGATAAATTTTATATGATAATAATAGAAGCCTTTATCTATTGCAAGAAAAACTTGAACAGCTGTATACAATTTCAAACGTAATCGACGAGTTTTCCATTCATCTGATTAGATCAAATACCTCTGACGTCTGTTCAGCTATCCCGGAAAAAATTCCAAGGATATACAAAAAAAAGGATACATTCCTGCCAACAAAAAAACTCCGGCCTACATATGATTTAATTAAAAACAGCTAATTTTAATTTGAGTTAGTGTGCAAACTTCAGTTAAAAACAAAAGAAAAAGTGAGAAAGAAAAACAATAGTAGCACACTGAAAAAATCTAAAAAGGTCAAAAAGGCGTATCCAGAAAAAATACAAAAACACACACAAATTCAAACACTCTGGCTCCTTAAAATCTAGGTTCTAAATTTCGCTTTTGAAATCGGTTTTAATAATATAGTCAACATTAAATTTATTTTAAGCATTTCATGTTATATTAAATAAAGGTTTAAATATTTCCATGTCATGATAAAGAGTGGACAAATGAACATTGTGCACAGGACAAAGGAACTTTATCTAGTTATAAAAATTTTGCGGACTTTTTTGAAAACTATTGAAAAAAAAAACTAGCAAGTATGGGTGCAATGTTCGCCTCTGCTGCATTCTCAATCAGCCGATTTTTTACGCTGGGGAACTCTAGAAACTTAGACCCTTTCCAACAAAATAAATTTAAAATCTATGACTGGAGAGGAGAGAGCAAATTTGTCACATACAGTGGAACTTTAGACAGTTAATAATGGAAGAATTTTTCACAAAAAACATACAATGGAACTATAAAAACGTCTCCCAAATAATAAAAAAGTTTGGTTTCTAAGAGGAAGCTTTTCTACATTCATAATGTCGGAGAGTCATATGCCCACCAGCCTTCATCTGGCTAGGCCGTAAATGTCACAGTGATTAATATGTGGGGAGCACCACTCTGTCAAATATGGAAATAACTGTCATTACGTTAGGTCAAATAGAAAACTATCATTATATTAGGTCACGGTTCTGTTAACAACCTGTCAAATATAACAGCTTGACTTGTGCTCCTTCGGGATTATCCAGAGTCTGGAAGAATAAAGATTCGTGTAGTTGTTGACGAAACATCGGAAAATTACTTTAAACTGATAAACTCTAACCCAAAAACGACGCTTTCTCTAGATCTATAACTAAAGACTATAAGCGTTCTAGTTTAAAAAAGTTTGTGTTTTGTGCCAACACCAATAGATAAATAAGATAGCGAGTATAATAAACAAACACGAGAATTAACCCTAAGCAGCAGTTAGAGCGACAGAAACCCTAATTGTTAGAGCAGCCAAAAATATAATTCATAATATTTTACGGTTCGTATCGTTAAAAAAATTACCATTTATAACTTACTCTCTATGACCTCTCTAACGTCTTTTAACAAGTCTCTATTTTATTTCTTCTTGACCACCTTCTACTTATTATTTATCCTCCAATTAGATCTAAATTTCCGTTATATATTTTTTTTTAGGGTTACGATTTGGTCTAATGCAGTCTAAGGCTGGTCTGGCTATTTTAATGAAAAATTACAACTTTACTTTAGACCAAAGGACTCAGTATCCTCCAAAGTATTTTGTTACCGAGAGGATTATAAGTATAGTTGATGGAGGCATATTTGGTTAAAAGCATCGAAAGTTAACTAAAACTTCTAAATTTATAATATATTGACATAATATTTTAAGATTTTTATTATTTATTATTTTATATATATATTAAATATTATTTATTTTTCCCTTTTCTGAAGTAAGGATTTTTTTTTTACTTAAGATAAACCTACCCTAAACTAACCCAAACTAACATTAGTTCTAATATTTCACTAACTTAAACTAGTAATTTACAACAAAAGTAAAAAATGTGTACTTATTCGATTGAACCATGGCAATAATACACCTATCTACTATAAATTGTATCCCTCACATTCTAAGTATAAACTAAAGAATACTAATTACTTAGCCTATGTTCTAAGCATGAGAACTAAGTCATTCTATTATAAATTTTTAATAGAGAGCCAAATAAATAATTATATCTTTATACTTTTTAGGTACTTCTATGTTCGGCAAGACTAAAAAAATCTTATACAATATAGTTGTAGTCTGTACAAGTAACAACAGAAACAATTGTTTCTATTTTTACATCTGAAAATAACGACAAGAAAAAGTCAACAAGATAACCCAAAATACATATATACATAAAAATACATTCATTTTATAACAACATAAAATTGATTGTATGTTGGTTTTTTATTTAAATTAATTTACTCTTTTCATAAATTTTATTTGCAATTTTCATTCTCCTTCGGCTACTTTTTTCTACTGCATGTTACTGTCGTCACGAGCATTATAACAGCTGTTAAATGAATAATACAGAATTTTTTCTTTTTTCAGGTCATGCCACTATGTAATTAAAACATTTACTATGGTTTGGACTACACTTTTTCAACCAATAACGGCAGTAACTCACATCGAGATGGCCATTTTTAATTATAAAGAAATTCATTTCTAACCCTCTTCATTGGCTGTGTTTTTTAGAACTATATCTTTTCTAAGAAAGAATTCGGAAAATTTTAATTTTTTAAATTCTATCCAATTTAAAAATTCAATTTCAACAGACTTGAACTTTAATTTTTCCAATATAGTCACGTTGTGGCATTTGACATTATTATATTGTTTGCCGTTTAACTTGACATTTCTCTTTGTTATCTTTCAGATGATGTAAATCCTACTTTTACTCGTCTATTAATAAAACGCAATTAAAAAATCTTTATAGTTATAGTTATACGTGGCCCTGTCACGTATCGGAATACCTCAATTTTTTTATCTGTGGCCCTCGTATATTGAATAAGCTGTATTTGGGCACTGCTCTAATAGTTAGTTTCAGTTAGTGAGTCTGAATCAATATCTCCAACATGTTTTGCATTTTTGTTATAATTGATATATGACTAAGAAAAACCCATTAAAAAAAAATTAAAGCTACTATTGAAAAGATATGTTTATTTATTATGGCCAATTGTCCAAGAGTTAGAAATGTACGTATGTATAATACAATAAATCTGCTCAATAAATTCATTAAATTATATGTAATGTCTAAAGATATAATTAAAAAAAAAAAATGGAACCAAAGTGGTTTCTCAATATCATATCTTAGCATACCTAAAAAAACAGGTATTATCAATGTAATGTTTAAGATACAAATATAGCCCTGCAACCCTTAATACACCCTTCGTCCCCAAGAAGGAAACCGAGCTTTTAAAAACAACAGAAAAATATAGTGGCGTCAGCTATTGTGTCGTGTTGTCGCTGTTTTATAATCATTGTTCCATTAGATGCCTAACTATAGTGGTAAGAGTAGTAGTGGGATTTGATGAACGGTATAAAATATTTGGCGTAAGAACTCAAACTTCCTTGACACTATCGTCTCTGGTGATGAGACGTGGTTCTTTCAGACACTGAGAAACAGTTCTTGAGCAAAAACCAAGTTTATGTAAAAGCGATTAAGAAGACACCACTAAATATGTTCAAGAGGAAGTGATCACGACTGTCAACAGTATATCGGATACCTACGTAAAAAAATCATTTAGTAAATGTTAACTGACCGCAAACTAAAATGCTAGATAAAAACCTGAGAGAAAGTATAGACCAAAAAACTGATTTAAACAATTACAGTTGACATTTGTTTTATTTTTCAAATTCGTTTTGACAGAAGGTGTGAATATCAAAACAGGGGCGACTTATTGATGTTGCTCACTGGTTGGTTGAGAATTAGTAACACATTGAAAAAACTAAACCTACAGTTTTATATAAAGTCCTGTTTTCTAAAAACACACTTTTCAATGGCATTGTGTTGTAAATGCTTTGCGTCTTTTTTTAATATTTATGGGTGGGAAATAAGCACCTAAATTTAATGTAAATATCATTCTCTACTTTTTCCAAATTTATTTTAAGAAACTAACTCAAATATATGTAGCACGCATATACAGGGTGTTAGGAAAATCGTTTATCCTAATAGAAAAGAAGGGATTATACATAAAAATATAAATAAATAGATGTTCTGCGTATATAAACAGAAAAAATTCTACCCTAAAAGAAATGATGGAATGAATGCAATGAAAAGATCGTTTTCCCACTCTGCCACTCGTAAACAAAAAATATGGGATATACACTGTTGCCGTGATTTAACTAGAAATTTCATAACAAATTTTTTATAAAAAAAATAAAAATTGTTATCCTTTTAATATAAAAAAAAAATTGTTAACTTTCTAGGAGTCCATTTACATTTGAAGTTTTTCGTTTAAAAGCTATAACTCTAAATTCTAACATTCAAAGATGAACTGTTGACAAAATTCGCGGCACCAAACTAAAAAAGTTCACATTTTTAAAAATAATTAATAACACCATAAACAGTCGACAAAGTCAAGAAAAATGAGTAGTGTAAAAGGTATTTATTCAAATACGGGCCACAATATGCAAACCACTGATTTCATTTGTTATAATACGAGTGGTATTCCGAGCATTGTACTTTTCTGGTAAGAGTTTTTAAGGCTCGACTCCACACTCTCAGAAGCCGCTCTCGATTGTGCTCTATCGGTTCGAACCTCCGTTCGATAAAATGACCTTTATAAAAGAAACAATGAAGTGTATTCACACTATCACTATCGCTCAAATTTCGATCTCATAACGCTCCAAAATTGATACATCTCAAAGAATATTTTGTCGGAGGCGAGATCGGATTTATCATGACTTGTCCACGTGTGAAAAGGTTTTCAATCTCACTCCATTCCGTACCCGGCTCAGTTGTGCAATTATATATTATCAATTAGATGATAGAGTGTACAGTGTGAGTCAACGATTAGGATTAAAGTTCATTATCTCATTTGTTTCGGGAATGACGAAAAAATATTAAATACAATACTTTTACGGGAATGTTAAGGTACACAGTTAAAAATTATTTTTGAGTATAGAGGGTACTTCAAAAATTTGTTTTTTTTAAATGGAACATCCTATTTATTTCTAATTTTATTTTAAATTCTGCGTAAAATTTTATAACTTTTTTATTTAATAATGTGTTACATACCTAAATCTAGTAGTTTTTCTAATAATTCAATTTTTTTTTTTTTTAAAAATACTAGTTTTCAGTTTTGTAAAAAATTACCAGTAGCGCCATTGTTTTCTGAAGGGTGGATACACTCATAATTGGTACGAGCGTTCTATAGAGATGAAAAAAAAAAAAAAAGATATATGTAAAGAAATTTGAGTTAGATGCTACAGTGTGTTCAAAATAAATTTATGCATTTCGACTATTTTAAATTGAAAAATCTCAACTTTTTTTAAGCGGCAGACCCTGTATATTATTTATTTTTTCTAATTGATTTTACAAAACCCTCCAACTTTTATTATGTATGTCCATATACCTATTTCTAATAGTTTTCAATTTATTTTGAACTTTTTTTCAATTTTACCCTTGTTTTTAATACACTTACGCTATTAAGAAAACATGAACAAATAGTTAATAAATTTTAATAACTTATCTAATGATTAAATAAGCAGGTGGTGTATGGAGACTTTTTAGACTGACTGTAATGTCGTTGTTACGAGCATAATGTAACCTATTATTTAAATAACTTAGGCAAAGCCTGAGAAACGAAATATTGTTTTGAAAGATCGTTTTTGTAACCAGGATTTCCCTGCCAGGGTTTAACTTTAGTTCAGATTTTATCATTAGACCCCCTGAAGGCCATTTTTACTAATATAACAGGTAAAAAGGGACGTTAAATAACGGAAGCAGTTGCTATAATACCATAAAAAATATGATGAGACACTACTATAGCAAGAAAAAAAAATAATTGAACGTAGCGTTGAGGATAAAGAAATTGCCGAGCTAGTAAGAAGAGTGGGTCCTACGAAAATGCATGCGAATTCCACCACGTTCTACGGTCGACGATAACGACTCTAAAATTGGTTTTATTTCGTCTTTGCCGAAAACATGATATCATCTATTGTTTACTTGGAGACAAGTTCAGAGAAAAGGCAATGGCGTTTGAAAATATGTAGACCATTGACCGAGAGGATATTTTATTACAAGCTGATTTTGTAAAAATAGTTTTATTTTTAGTCGAGTTTATCAAGTTAAAAGCCGTTGAACGTTACGCAAAATTTAAAAATAAATAAGAAAATAGGATGCTCCATTTAAAAAAAACATAAGTTATATCGGCCACACTTTTTTGAAGTAACCTGTATACTCCTAAAATAATTTTAAACTATGCACCTTAACATTCCCCTAAAAACTATTGTATTTAAACATTTTTTCGTCATTCCCAAAACAAATGAGATAATGAACTTTACTCTATCATTGACTCACCCATGTATATTATTCACCTTCACTTTTTGTACCTTTAAAACTTGGATGTAACCCATATCCTTCCTTCTTCTCGGTTTTCTCCGTTTTAAGATGATTTTTGAATCATCGTCTAAAAGAATAACTATAATTGCTAATTCTTCAATTGAAAAGTTAAATGATATTATATAGGCACTTTTCTCAACTGCTCCGATCTAACTTGAATCGTTGAAAAAGAAAAAACTGAAATAAAATCTATATCGGAACAGCAATATGGATATGAGAAATTTTATCGAACCGAGAGAGCATATTGAGCGCGGCCTCGTAGTGTGAATCAAGCCTAATGCTTATTTTAATAATTCATTTTTTTATTATAAAATATTTTTAAAACAATAATACCCGTAAACAGAAACTGTCAAAACCAGCTGACTGAAACTGGACAGATAATAGTTTACATGTTGAATGTTAGCAACGACATAATTCGAATATCCAACGAGTTTCCTTTTTAGAGAAGCTACGGTGCATAATAGGTTCACAGGTTTGACTCTTCATCACTATTTGATTCAAATTTACACCCAGAAAAGTTTTCGATTTCAAAAACTTAGTTATGAATTTTTGTTGACCCTTGACACCCCGGAAGTAAAAGTTTAAATATAAAATAAAAAAAAAATACACAAAGAAATTTCTCTCACCTTGAACATGCACTGTATACCTCCTGAGATACATCAACTAGCACTTATACAATTTAGCGTTTTGAGCCCTTGATAAGGGTGTCAACCACACCTATTCTAAAATCATTTACCAAATTTTTAAAATGTACAGAGAATTAGTTCCTTCTAGAGACATTTTAACTAGTGGTTATACAGTTTTCGTGTTTCGAATTCTTGGTAAGAATATTATAGTAAAATCATTAATAAAATTAAAAAGATACTCAGAGAATTTATTCCACCTTGAGTTTGACAAATGTGATACCCCCCCCCTCAAGAGATTCTATGAGTACGTTTCTTCTTTAATTTTATTTAAATTTTTAAATGAGATAACCCTTATAAACGGGTTTCAAGGCGCGAAGCTCTAGTTTAAAATGTCGACATTAGACAAATTATCTATGTTTTTTTGCGATTTTTTAAATAATTTTGGAACAAAGGAAGTTGACACCCTTCTTACGAGATTCAAGACGCTAAGTTTGTATAACTAGTAGATGACGTATCTCAGGAGCTCCTGTAACAATGTATCACGTTCAAGATCGAGAAATTCACTGTGTTATATTTTTTTAATTTTTAGTGTTCCGTACGGAACACTTGTAAGATCACTTCGGTGTCTATCTGTACTGTCCGTGTGTCATCACCCCCCCGAAATTTTTTCTCCGAAACTAATTGACATAGAAAGTACTTGAAATTTGGATACTAATATCAATCATCAGAGCCGTGTAGTTGTAGTTTGACAAAGTTAAATTTTGACTATAAAGGTTTACTTTTGGGGGGTGCTTGAAATCGGAAGTGACAAAAATATATAAATAATGTCTTACATGCGCACACTTTTCTTTGTATTATTTGAAAAAATCGCGAAAAAATCGCTGTCCCCCCTCTATCTCGAAAAAGTACTGATCCAAAAATTTTGAAAAAATTCTGGAATATTCTCTCACGGGGTGTAGATTGGACGAAAATTATCACGAGTGCATTACCTTTAATAATTTTATCTGGTATGTAAAAACAAAAAAATTTCAAGGTCATCAGTTTTCAGTAAAGATCGGAAACAAACTTTTTTGTTTTGAAAACTCATTTGGAGTGTTTTGTGAAGTCATTGATTATTTTATACCTCCATAACACAAAATTTTTATTTCAGAAGCAATCAACGTATGGAAAACTAATCGCGCAAGATCAACTTGCACTTGACCGTCTTTTTTATTTCATATTGCTTTATGAGTGCCTTACACTCCTACAACAGATTAACAAAAATTCTTAACTAAATTTCCCAAATCCAAACTCCTCTGCGTGTAAAAAAAAAAAATGTGATTAAATATCAATAGTGAATAAATATCAACCAGTGAACCTGTGTAGCCTCTATAAACTGGAAAACCCGTTGAGACTTCCTTGCTCCGCTTCATGTTTGGTAGGGACTCCCAAATTAATCTTGGAAAACATCTAGGTGGAAAAAAAAAATTATCTATATATATTAATCCAAATAACAAAATATTTATAAAAATAATTAAAATTTAAAAACAACAATCAATTGTACGGTCACACTACCAAATAATAATTTAATTTAATAAGTTTTTGTTTTATTTTAAACGAAATAATAGCTTTAAATAACTAAAAAATAAAACAAAGGTTATTACCTGATCAATGAATTATTAGTTCGAGAACACAACAAAGTCAGTAATTAGTAATAAAATATCTCCACCTCTCGAGTTAAATGTTAAAGATATTTCCCCACTTTTTCTCTCACACTAAAAAACCTTGGATTTGTCACAAGAAAACTGTTTACCCAACAACTTTTCTCAAATTCTGGTTCCATTTTACCCAAACTTGTAAGGTGAACTATAACGTCAACGTCAGCTATTAAGAGGCAATAGCCTGGAAGACATCGAAACGTACATCTTGTCGCTCCTTATCAAGGAATGTATTTTAGGTATGTGTATGATTTTTATAATTATTTTAATTTTTTATTAGATGAATTAGTTCTCACAATGTGAAAAATTTACAATTATTGAATATGATCTACACGATCGTGTATTTGGCAACACTGGGAAATTTCTGTAATCTTGTTAAGCGTTTTCGTCGTCTTGATCCAATGGCTGCCATTAATCAGATGTCAGATACGGATTCGTTTGGCGGTAAAATGCCAAGCTTTTGACTTTTTTAATTTTTTCAAAAATGTTCAAACTTGAAAAAAAAGTATTGAATGTATTTTCTATACGATCCCACAAGTCACACACTTCAATATAATAAAACGATTTTCATAACAATCCGTCCAATAAATCAAAGCTCTTAACTGGTAAATATTATATTTATTGCAAAACATACACGAATGAACGTAGAATGTTAAAAAAAATGTAGCAAGTGCAAATCGGACTTGCGCATTTAGTGTTCTATACGTTAAATTAGCTTTAATAATCAAATGATCAAAACGAGTTTACAAGACATACCCCCAATTGAGTATTTCAAACAAGGTTTGTTTCCGATCCTCACTGGAAAACTGATGACCTGGATTTTTTTATATACCGAGAAAAATTATTAAAAGGTAATGGTACTCGTGATAAGTTTTCGTTCAATCTTAACCCTGTGGAGAATATTCCAGAGTTTTTTTCAAAGTTTGTTGAATCAGTACTTTTTCGAGATGAAGGAGGGGAAAGATCGATTTTTTTGCAATTTTTTTAAAAATAATAACAAAGAAAATGTGAGGCGCAAGTATTACATTATAATACATTTTTTGAACTCACCTTCCAAAACCAAACCCCTTAAATGCAAAATTTAACTTTCAAAACTACAAACGGCACTGATGGGGCCATCAATTCCTATATTAGTGCCCAATTTCAACTTTTTATGTCAAATAGTTTCAGAGTAAATCGAGTGTGACAGACAGACAGACGAACAGACAGACGGACGAAGTGAATCTTATAATTGGTCCTGCTTTCTAACACCAGTTCGTATCTCGGCTTTGGAAATAAAAATATATAAAAATAATCCTGGACAAGATAAGTGCAAGTTGAACTAGCGCAATTAGTGTTCCGTAACGTTGATTGCGTTCAACAATTAAAAAATGTTGTAACGGAATGTAATAAAATTGATCAGTACTTCACCAAAACACAAACCCAAAATGAGTTTTACAACAGTTTAATTCCAATCTTTTAACTGAAAATTGATGAACGTTACATTTCTGTTTTTTTTTATATACCACAGATAAATTATTACAGGTAATGCTACTCTCGTGATAATTTTCGTTCCAGCTACACCGGGGGGGTGCCCGTGAGTGGCGATTATTCCAGAATTTGTTGTCGCTAAAATTTTTTTGATAAGTACTTTTCGAGATAAGGCGGGTGGGCAGAGCAGATTTTATCGGCGAATTTTTTAAAAAATAGATACAAAGAAAAGATGCCGCACAAGTTATTACATTAATATATACATTTTTTACTTCACAGAAGCTTTCATTTGAACATCCCACACTTGATTAACCTAGAAAAAAAAATTTTTTTCACTTCACCCCCCCCAAACTAACCCCGTAAGTCAAAATTTTAACTTTCAAAACTACATGGCTCTGGATGAGGCCATACAATCCTATAATGTTTTTTTAAAAAATAAACCAAATTTCCAACTTTCTATTACAAATAGTTTCAGAGAAAATCGGGTGTGACAGACAGACGGCCTGACAGACAGACAGACCAGACCAGAGAACGGACAGACAGACAACCGAGTGATCTTATAAGTGTTCCGTACAGGAACACTAAAAATAAATAGACTCATAAAATAAATAAAAATTACAACTTGACGGTCGCCACTCTCGGGAAGGCAATGCCAAACCAACAGTAGATCATGCCCAAGTAAAGCCTTCTCACACTTTGGCCGTTCGGAATCCAGCATTAAACTGTACGTCCCTTTGTCAGTGGAAATACTTAAAAAGGCACCAAACAGCAAAGGCGGGATGGGTCGCCTAAGTCCGTATCGATATGGCAACTTCAAGAAGAAGAAAAAATAAAAAATGAAAAAATACTAAAATTTTTTTATTACATTATAACTATTTTCCCACGATATTGGATATTAAATCCTCTTCGCAAGTGTGATAACTTACTTTTTTTGTACTAACGAAATTGGGGCATAAATACTCGATATACTGCAAAACCCAATATATTTTCGTCATGCTCGACACAAAACGTAACGTCCTACATCATATTTTTTTATATTATATCTATATATATATATATATAAATATATAAATATAAAAAATATATATATATATATAAATATATATATATTTATATAATATATATATATATTATATATATATATATATAAATAAATATATGTATCATATATATATATATATATATATATATATAATATATAATATATATATATATATATATATATATATGTATATATTAGGGTGACCGCAAAAAATCGATGTCGGAATTTTGTTCGTCTGGACCCACAAAACGATTCCCCTTTCCAGATATTGAGATAGCCGAAATTTGAGCTCGATTAAACGACGTTAACCGTGCCGCTCGTCGCTCAAAGTTTGAAAAAATCCAAATTTTTGGCCAAAAAGCTGACATATGGAGCCAACTCCAGAACGGTAAATAATAGAAACACGCTTAATATCTCAAAAGAAAGTTAATGTTGTTCTTCAAAATTTATATTCTAACATAATTTTTGTTATTTAAGTCAAACCGAGTTTACAACAGCCTTTAGCCCCAAAACGTGACCTGGTACCAGTAGGAGCCAGTTTGGGAGTATTCTAAGAATTTTACGAGTTTTACATAATGCGTCTAGGAATTAACATTTTTTTTGTTAAAAAGTATTTTGGAACTCAATTTTAAACATAAAGAGCCTTTGTTTAAATTTATCTTTTATTATATGGGGATTACCTGACTAGTTTACCAAAAAAGACCCGTTTGACAGGTAAAAGGAGGGTGAATCT
>JAHKBH010001810.1:0-12000 GCA_019049505.1 Pachyrhynchus sulphureomaculatus
CGCTCGAAACTGGAATATGCAAGTATTGTCTGGAGTCCAATGTACGAGGTGCATAAAGTTTCACTTGAAAAAGTGCAGAGGAGATTTCTGAAATTTCTGTTGTTTAAGATTAATGGAATGTGTCCTGAAGGGGGAATCAGCAGCGATTATTTGTGTGAACAGACAAATATTCTTAGCCTGGGAATCAGGAGAGTTTGTGCCTCAATATTATTGCACAATATGATTGATTGCACGGATATACTGTCTCGTATTAACATCAATGTGCCACGGATACACTCACGATCAAGTATGTTTTTTAGATGTGACAGACCTAATACTAATTTGTTATTGAATTCACCTATTCATGTAATGTGTACTAATTTTAATCATATTTGTAGTGTTTGTGATATATACTGTTGTACTAAGAAGCAATTACTACAGACTGTCATTGAATATGTAAATGTCTAAATATTTACCCTATTAATGGGAAACTGTTGGGTAATAAAGCTATTATTATTATTATTATTACAAAAAGTTCTTCTTTCTCACATTTGATCAATGTGGTTTCATGTTTGGCTGACGGGCCAAAACCAAGTCAGCACAAACGCTATTACCATTCCGTATTAAGGAATGACCTGACAATGTTACATGTTTTCAAAATCACTGACTTCTGAATGTTTCTGTGTATGTCCGTGTTGAGTCCCAATTGCACTAAATGTGGTGTGAATGTTATTGGTGTAAGGCCTGTGGCTGATATAATGAGGGGGACAATGATGACTTTTTCCTGTCTCCATAGCCTTTTTATTTCCGTTGCAAGGTCTGTGTATTTGGAAATTTTTTCTGTGTATTTCGCTTGGATGTTTGTGTCGTTGGGGACAGCTATGTCAATCAGATAGGTGACTTTTCCTTTTTTGCACTGAAAAGTAATATCGGGTCTATTGGCGGAGACTGTTTTATCTGTATGGATACCGATATCCCAGTAGAGCTTGTAATCTTCATTTTCAAGTATGGATGTTGGCGTATATTTGTAGTAGGGATCTGTGTTTTCTATGAGTCTGTATGTTGTGGCTAGTGCTTGGTGAACCACTTTGGCAGCTGAATCATGCCTGGCTGTGTACTCCGTTCCGGCCAATATTTTACATCCGCTCGTTATGTGTTCGATCGTTTCTTTCTGCTGGTGGCATTTCCTACATCTGTCCTCTGCAATAGTCGGGTCTTTGATGATATGCTTTTGGTAGTTTCTGGTTAATATGACTTTATCCTGGATGGCAAGTAAGAAGCCTTCAGTCTCAGGGAATAGCTGCCCATCCCGTAACCAGGTGTATGATTGTTTTTTATTTACGTGGTCTTGTTCTATGTGGTATCTGTGTTTTCCGTGGAGTGTTTTCTCTGACCACGTTTTCATCTTTTCCTGTTGTAATTGGGTGTGACTGTGTGTGTCTGCTGAATGGTCTGCCCGAGAGGTGTGTAGTTTTTGTCTGCTTTCACTGTCGCTGTGTGGAGGCTGGTTTGCTTGCTGTGAAAGAATTTCCTAAGTGTTTGTATTTGTTTTGTGTGTAATGATCTGATGTCTATAATTCCTCTTCCTCCTGCCTTCCTCTCGATGGTAAGTCTTTCTTTGCATGCGTTGGGGTGTAATTTGCTCTATTTAGTGAATTGAGATCGTATAAGGATGTGAATATTTTCTATATCTGTTTGTGACCATTTGATGATACCAAATGAATATGTGAGTATAGGTATAGCGAACGTGTTGATGGCTTTAGTGAGATTCTTAGAGTTGAGTTTTGTTCGCAAAAGTTTCGTCAGTCTGTTTTTGAATTCGGTTCTGAGCTCTGTTTTGATGTGAGTGTGGTTGAGTTTGGTGCTTTGTTGGAAGCCTAGATATTTGTATGTTTCTTTATCGAACATGTTATCGAGCGTTTCATTGTTGATGGTTTCTGTCTCATGGTGGTGCTTCCATTGGCCTTTGTTGATGTGGAGCACTTTGCATTTACTTATACCAATTTCCATATTGACATCTAAGGTGAATATTTCTGTGATTTTGAGGAGTTCTTTCAGCTGTGTTTGTGTGGCAGCGTAGAGTTTTATGTCGTCCATATATAGGAGGTGGTTTATTTTATGTTGATTCTCTTTTTGGTGTCTGATATTGAAGCCATGCTCTGTTCTGTTTAGTATATTTGAGAGTGGATTGAGACAGAGGCAAAACCATAGAGCACTGAGCGAGTCTCCCTGAAATATACCCCGTCTGATGTACAGCTCTTCTGTTTGGATCCGTTCGGTTTGTGTTTCTAGGCGTATTTTGGTTTTCCATGTTTTCATAATTTGCGCGAGAAACTGCCTGAGGTGTTGGTTGATTTTATAGATTTCTAGGGCCCTGATTAACCAGCTGTGGGGTATAGAGTCGAAGGCTTTTTTTATAGTCTATGTAACCGATGTGAAGGTTTCTGTGTTCTTTTCTGGTTTGTCCCATAATCACGCTATCTATAATCAGCTGCTCTTTGCATCCTCGACTATTTTTCCTGCATCCCTTCTGCTCTTCTGTGAGGATATTGTTGTCTGTTAGGTGTTGTTCTATTTTCTTCGATATTGTGGCTGTGATGATCTTGTATAGGGTTGGAAGACAGGTGATAGGTCGGTAGTTTGAAGGGTTTGTGGTGTCTGAGCTTTTGGGTTTAACGTATGTTATTCCTTGTGTGAGGAAAGTGGGAAATGTGTGTGGTTGTAGAATGGCTTTGTTGATTTGGTGTGCGAGTGCTTCGTGTGTGGTGGTAAACTGTTTGTACCAGAAGTTTTGTATATTGTCTATTCCAGGACATTTCCAGTTGTGTGTGTGTTTGATAGTTTCTGTAATTTCTTGTGTATTAAATGTGGTATTTTCTTGTTCTGTCACATGTTTATGTTCGTCTTCTTCGGCTTTGATCCAGGGGGTGTTATTATTGTGTTGTTTGGGTTCTGACCAGATACTTTTCCAATAATCTGTGAGTTCTTGTTTGTTTGGTGGTTCAGTCACTGCTATCTGTTTGTTGTACATAGTTTTCCGGTAGAACTGTGTTTTTCGCTTCTTCGGAAGAGGTTGTTGGTGTCTTTCCTCTCATTTGATTCTTTGTATCTACGGAGTCTTGCGGCATATACAGATAGTTTTTTGTTTCAAGGTATCGAGGATTTCTGGCAGTGTTCTGTTGGGAGACTTAGATTTGATCTTGTTTGCCCCCTGTGTGACACGTTTGGACGCGTTCCCGCTTATAAACTGGGTAAGATGTCCTAGATCTCTCCTGATGTTGTTGATTTTGTTTTCTATTCTTATTTGCCATTTGAATTTTGGTTTTGTCCTGTTGGGGTTTCCTTGTCGTTGAGGGAGTTTTTGATTATTTTGTGTTAGAGTGGTGATTGCTGCTGCGTATATTATTGTGTGAATGTCTTCGATTGTGCTTGAGTCTGTTATATACTGAGGTATTATGTGCTTGTTTAGTGTGTTGAGGATTGGTTGCGTGCTCTGTCTGAAGATTAAACGAGGGATGGGATTTCTTGTTGTGGGGTCGGTGCCTGACCATCGAGCTAGATGTGACTCCATTTTTGCTTTAAGTGTTTGTATGAGAGGTGATTCGGGGTGATGTTGTGTGGATGTCGTTGAGGGTGGCGAGTGATTCATGTTGTTGTCTGTGATATGGTGTTGCGCGGTACTCGCAATATTATTTTGCGTTATGCTCCTCCTGGGTGGTGGGTATTGTTGTGTTCGACTGGGTGGTTGTGTGTGTGAGGCTGGTTCGGAATCTGCTTTATTGTTTCTATTGTTTGGTTGGTCTGTGTTCAGTTCAACAGCCACTGTGTCCTTGATGGTTTGCAATTCGAGAGGTGTGAGACGATTGTTCTTGGTAATAACTCTTTTTTGGTCTACTACTCTCTGTTCTGAAACAAGTAATTGCAGATGTGGATATTCGGTCAAGAAAAGTCTGTGCAGTTGCTGTCTGTAGCCCGATGTTATTGTTTCGAGTTTGGTGGCGGTGTAGTAACAGCGCATCACCGTCCTATTCATCTCATCCGTCCACTTTAACCGCTGTCTTGGTTTTCCAGCCTTGGTAGTTGCATGTTGTCCTTGCAATACATACGGGCCCTGGCCTGGCTTTGGTGGTTGTGTTTGTCCCGTATCTACGTCGGTTGCGCTTGGGATTGATGTTGGTGGGTCCAAGCGGCGAGTGATTCTCTTCTCAGTGATTTCTTTGTCAGGTTTTGTGTTTTCATTACAGCAACGCATGGCGTGTTCGTTGATTCCTGTGGTGCAACTCATGCGCTGCTGTGATTTTTCCCGCCTTGGTGGGTGTCGGCTTAGTCGCCAACACAACACTTTTGGCAGGTCCATTTTCGGTTGCCTGGTCTTCATCGTTTTGGTCGAGCTGCCATTTCCCGCGACGTCCTCGACCGTTACGTCGCTCGCCCGATGCTTCTTTTATTGGTCTGTTGTTCTCTGGAATGTTTTCAGTGTTTTGTGGTGTCAGAAGCTCAAAGTGTCCCGACATTGGGTTGCCTGTTAGTAGAAGGTAAATGGTTTTGTTGTATTTTCCCGTGCTTATTATTGTTGGTCTGTCCGTAAAAGTTATTTTTGTATGTCTTGTTCTTCGTTGTTTTGACAAGATATGAAAGTTGCTATTTTGTGTTTCCGAGAGGGCAAGTATCTCTAGGCTCGTTCCATAGGTGCCATTTTTCCGCATATAATTATAATAGTTAGTTAGTCTTTTATATCGTCGACTTCAATTAATGAAAATGTGTGAAGTTCCGACCAGTTTTGTTGTAAATATCTTAGAGCAACCTCTCGGAGTTTCTCATGATGGTTCTGGTGGCCATATAAGTATAAGCTAACTGCACGGAAAAGGCAATTTCCATCACCTACAATGTCGGATCTGGTAAAACTATCGGGAGTAGTTTCGACTGAGGCGGTTGTTTGTTTCGTCTGTAGTTGTTGTTGTGGTGTTGCTGTAGCTGTTTGTACGACAGGGGTCCGCCTCCGCAACACCCTTCCATTTTCATTATTATTTATTACAAAAAGTTCTTCTTTCTCACATTTGATCAATGTGGTTCCATGTTTGGCTGACGGGCCAAAACCAAGTCAGCACAAACGCTATTACTATTCCGTATTAAGGAATGACCTGACAATGTTACATGTTTTCAAAATCACTGACTTCTGAATGTTTCTGTGTATGTCTGTGTTGAGTCCCAATTGCACTAAATGTGGTGTGAATGTTATTGGTGTAAGGCCTGTGGCTGATATAATGAGGGGGACAATGATGACTTTTTCCTGTCTCCATAGCCTTTTTATTTCCGTTGCAAGGTCTGTGTATTTGGAAATTTTTTCTGTGTATTTCGCTTGGATGTTTGTGTCGTTGGGGACAGCTATGTCAATCAGATAGGTGACTTTTCCTTTTTTGCACTGAAAAGTAATATCGGGTCTATTGGCGGAGACTGTTTTATCTGTATGGATACCGATATCCCAGTAGAGCTTGTAATCTTCATTTTCAAGTATGGATATTGGGGTGTATTTGTAGTAGGGATCTGTGTTTTCTATGAGTCTGTATGTTGTGGCTAGTGCTTGGTGAACCACTTTGGCAGCTGAATCATGCCTGGCTGTGTACTCCGTTCCGGCCAATATTTTACATCCGCTCGTTATGTGTTCGATCGTTTCTTTCTGCTGGTGGCATTTCCTACATCTATCCTCTGCAATAGTCGGGTCTTTGATGATATACTTTTGGTAGTTTCTGGTTAATATGACTTTATCCTGGATGGCAAGTAAGAAGCCTTCAGTCTCAGGGAATAGCTGCCCATCCCGTAACCAGGTGTATGATTGTTTTTTATTTACGTGGTCTTGTTCTATGTGGTATCTGTGTTTTCCGTGGAGTGTTTTCTCTGACCACGTTTTCATCTTTTCCTGTTGTAATTGGGTGTGACTGTGTGTGTCTGCTGAGTGGTCTGCCCGGGGGCTAAGTCGAGAGGTGTGTAGTTTTTGTCTGCTTTCACTGTCGCTGTGTGGAGGCTGGTTTGCTTGCTGTGAAAGAATTTCCTAAGTGTTTGTATTTGTTTTGTGTGTAATGATCTGATGTCTATAATTCCTCTTCCTCCTGCCTTCCTCTCGATGGTAAGTCTTTCTTTGCATGCGTTGGGGTGTAATTTCCTGTATTTGGTGAATTGAGATCGTATAAGGATGTGAATATTTTCTATGTCTGTTTGTGACCATTTGATGATACCAAATGAATATGTGAGTATAGGTATAGCGAACGTGTTGATGGCTTTAGTGAGATTCTTAGCGTTGAGTTTTGTTTGCAAAAGTTTCGTCAGTCTGTTTTTGAATTCGGTTCTGAGCTCTGTTTTGATGTGAGTGTGGTTGAGTTTGGTGCTTTGTTGGAAGCCTAGATATTTGTATGTTTCTTTATCGAACATGTTATCGAGCGTTTCATTGTTGATGGTTTCTGTCTCATGGTGGCACTTCCATTGGCCTTTGTTGATGTGGAGCACTTTGCATTTACTTATACCAAATTCCATATTGACATCTAAGGTGAATATTTCTGTGATTTTGAGGAGTTCTTTCAGCTGTGTTTGTGTGGCAGCGTAGAGTTTTATGTCGTCCATATATAGGAGGTGGTTTATTTTATGTTGATTCACTTTTTGGTGTCTGATATTGAAGCCATGCTCTGTTCTGTTTAGTATATTTGAGAGTGGATTGAGACAGAGGCAAAACCATAGAGCACTGAGCGAGTCTCCCTGAAATATACCCCGTCTGATGTACAGCTCTTCTGTTTGGATCCGTTCGGTTTGTGTTTCTAGGCGTATTTTGGTTTTCCATGTTTTCATAATTTGCGCGAGAAACTGCCTGAGGTGTTGGTTGATTTTATAGATTTCTAGGGCCCTGATTAACCAGCTGTGGGGTATGGAGTCGAAGGCTTTTTTTTATAGTCTATGTAACCGATGTGAAGGTTTCTGTGTTCTTTTCTGGTTTGTCCCATAATCACGCTATCTATAATCAGCTGCTCTTTGCATCCTCGACTATTTTTCCTGCATCCCTTCTGCTCTTCTGTGAGGATATTGTTGTCTGTTAGGTGTTGTTCTATTTTCTTCGAAATTGTGGCTGTGATGATCTTGTATAGGGTTGGAAGACAGGTGATAGGTCGGTAGTTTGACGGGTTTGTGGTGTCTGAGCTTTTGGGTTTAACGTATGTTATTCCTTGTGTGAGGAAAGTGGGAAATGTGTGTGGTTGTAGAATGGCTTTGTTGATTTGGTGTGTGAGTGCTTCGTGTGTGGTGGTAAACTGTTTGTACCAGAAGTTTTGTATATTGTCTATTCCAGGACATTTCCAGTTGTGTGTGTGTTTGATAGTTTCTGTAATTTCTTGTGTATTAAATGTGGTATTTTCTTGTTCTGTCACATGTTTATGTTTGTCTTCTTCGGCTTTGATCCAGGGGGTGTTATTATTGTGTAGTTTGGGTTCTGACCAGATACTTTTCCAATAATCTGTGAGTTCTTGTTTGTTTGGTGGTTCAGTCACTGCTATCTGTCTGTTGTACATAGTTTTCCGGTAGAACTGTTTTTCGCTTCTTCGGAAGAGGTAGTTGGTGTCTTTCCTCTCATTTGATTCTTTGTATCTACGGAGTCTTGCGGCATATACAGATAGTTTTTGTTTCAAAGTATCGAGGATTTCTGGCAGTGTTCTGTTGGGAGACTTAGATTTGATCTTGTTTGCCCCCTGTGTGACACGTTTGGACGCGTTCCCGCTTATAAACTGGGTAAGATGTCCTAGATCTCTCCTGATGTTGTTGATTTTGTTTTCTATTCTTATTTGCCATTTGAATTTTGGTTTTGTCCTGTTGGGGTTTCCTTGTCGTTGAGGGAGTTTTTGATTATTTTGTGTTAGAGTGGTGATTGCTGCTGCGTATATTATTGTGTGAATGTCTTCGATTGTGCTTAAGTCTGTTATATACTGAGGTATTATGTGCTTGTTTAGTGTGTTGAGGATTGGTTGCGTGCTCTGTCTGAAGATTAAACGAGGGATGGGATTTCTTGTTGTGGGGTCGGTGCCTGACCATCGAGCTAGATGTGACTCCATTTTTGCTTTAAGTGTTTGTATGAGAGGTGATTCGGGGTGATGTTGTGTGGATGTCGTTAAGGGTGGCGAGTGATTCATGTTGTTGTCTGTGATATGGTGTTGCGCGGTACTCGCAATATTATTTTGCGTTATGCTCCTCCTGGGTGGTGGGTATTGTTGTGTTCGACTGGGTGGTTGTGTGGCTGGTTCGGAATCTGCTTTATTGTTTCTATTGTTTGGTTGGTCTGTGTTCAGTTCAACAGCCACTGTGTCCTTGATGGTTTGCAATTCGAGAGGTGTGAGACGATTGTTCTTGGTAATAACTCTTTTTTGGTCTATTACTCTCTGTTCTGAAACAAGTAATTGCAGATGTGGATATTCGGTCAAGAAAAGTCTGTGCAGTTGCTGTCTGTAGCCCGATGTTATTGTTTCGAGTTTGGTGGCGGTGTAGTAACAGCGCATCACCGTCCTATTCATCTCATCCGTCCACTTTAACCGCTGTCTTGGTTTTCCAGCCTTGGTAGTTGCATGTTGTCCTTGCAAAACATACGGGCCCTGGCCTGGCTTTGGTGGTTGTGTTTGTCCCGTATCTACGTCGGTTGTGCTTGGGATTGATGTTGGTGGGTCCAAACGGCGAGTGATTCTCTTCTCAGTGATTTCTTTGTCAGGTTTTGTGTTTTCATTACAGCAACGCATGGCGTGTTCGTTGATTCCTGTGGTGCAACTCATGCGCTGCTGTGATTTTCCCGCCTGTGGTGGGCGTCGGCTTAGTCGCCGACACAACACTTTTGGCAGGTCCATTTTCGGTTGCCTGGTCTTCATCGTTTTGGTCGAGCTGCCATTTCCCGCGACGTCCTCGACCGTTACGTCGCTCGCCCGATGCTTCTTTTATTGGTCTGTTGTTCTCTGGAATGTTTTCAATGTTTTGTGGTGTCAGAAGCTCAAAGTGTCCCGACATTGGGTTCCCTGTTAGTAGAAGGTAAATGGTTTTGTTGTATTTTCCCGTGCTTATTATTGTTGGTCTGTCCGTAAAAGTTATTTTTGTATATCTTGTTCTTCGTTGTTTTGAGAAGATATGAAAGTTGCTATTTTGTGTTTCCGAGAGGGCAAGTATCTCTAGGCTCGTTCCATAGGTGCCATTTTTCCGCATATAATTATAATAGTTATTGAAGTCTTTTATATCGTCGACTTCAATTAATGAAAATGTGTGAAGTTCCGACCAGTTTTGTTGTAAATATCTTAGAGCAACCTCTCGGAGTTTCTCATGATGGTTCTGGTGGCCATATAAGTGTAAGCTAACTGCACGGAAAAGGCAATTTCCATCACCTACAATGTCGGATCTGGTAAAACTATCGGGAGTAGTTTCGACTGAGGCGGTTGTCTGGTTCGTTTGTGGTTGTTGTTGTTGTTGTGTGGTGTTGCTGTAGCTGTTTGTACGACATATAGATTATTATTATTATTATGACTGTTCTCGTTTTTCTTTCTCACATTTGGTCAATGTGGTTCCATGTTTGGCTGACGGGCGCAAACCAAGTCAGCACAAACGCATTACCATTGTGTATTAAGGAATGACCTGACAATGTTACATGTTTTCAAAATCACTGACTTCTGAATGTTTTTGTGTATGTTTGTGTTGAGTCCTAATTGTACTAAATGTGGTGTGAATGTTATTGGTGTAAGGCCTGTGGCTGATATAATGAGGGGGACAATGATGACTTTTTCTTGTTTCCATAGCCTTTTTATTTCCGTTGCAAGGTCTGTGTATTTGGAAATTTTTTCTGTGTATTTCGTTTGGATGTTTGTGTCGTTGGGGACAGCTATGTCAATTAGATAGGTGACTTTTTCCTTTTTTGCACTGAAAAGTAATATCGGGTCTATTGGCGGAGACTGTTTTATCTGTATGGATACTGATGTCCCAGTAGAGCTTGTAATCTTTATTTTCAAGTATGGATGTTGGTGTGTATTTGTAGTATGGATCTGTGTTTTCTATGAGTTTGTATGTTGTGGCTAGTGCTTGGTGAACCACTTTGGCAGCTGAATCATGCCTGGCTGTGTACTCTGTTCCGGCCAATATTTTACATCCGCTCGTTATGTGTTCGATCGTTTCTTTCTGCTGGTGGCATTTCCTACATCTGTCCTCTGCAATAGTCGGGTCTTTGATGATGTGCTTTTGGTAGTTTCTGGTTAATATGACTTTATCCTGGATGGCAAGTAAGAAGCCTTCTGTTTCAGGGAATAGCTGCCCATCCTGTAACCAGGTGTTACGCGGTCTTGTTCTATGTGGTATCTGTATTTTCCGTGGAGTGTTTTCTCTGACCACGTTTTCATCTTTTCCTGTTGTAATTGGGTGTGACTGTGTGTGTCTGCTGAGTGGTCTGCCCGGGATAAGTCGAGAGGTGTGTAGTTTTTGTCTGCTTTCACTGTCGCTGTGTGGAGGCTGGTTTGCTTGCTGTGAAAGAATTTCCTAAGTGCTTGTATTTGTTTTGTGTGTAATGATCTGATGTCTATAATTCCTCTTCCTCCTGCCTTCCTCTCGATGGTAAGTCTTTCTTTGCATGCGTTGGGGTGTAATTTCCTGTATTTGGTGAATTGAGATCGTATAAGGATGTGAATATTTTCTATGTCTGTTTGTGACCATTTGATGATACCAAATGAATATGTGAGTATAGGTATAGCGAACGTGTTGATGGCTTTAGTGAGATTCTTAGAATTGAGTTTTGTTTGCAAGAGTTTTGTCAGTCTGTTTTTGAATTCGGTTCTGAGCTCTGTTTTGATGTGAGTGTGGTTGAGTTTGGTGCTTTGTTGGAAGCTTAGATATTTGTATGTTTCTTTGTCGAACATGTTATCAAGTGTTTCATTGTTGATTGTTTCTGTCTCATGGTGGCACTTCCATTGGCCTTTGTTGATGTGTGCTCCACACATTTACTTATACCAAATTCCATATTGACATCTAAGGTGAATATTTCTGTGATTTTGAGGAGTTCTTTCAGGTGTGTTTGTGTGGCAGCGTAGAGTTTTATGTCGTCCATATATAGGAGGTGGTTTATTTTTATTATTATTATTATTATTATATAACCTGGCCAAAGAATATATGTATGAATTTAAAAAAAGATACGTAAATCGGATAAGTGGTTCTCGCGTGATAAACGCACTAATGGACAGACAGAGAGACATTGCATTTTATATATATTATAGATTATAGATATTCTCTGCTACATAATATTGTTCCATATTTAATGGTTTAGGCTGTGTATTGCAAGGGAACGCGCTAGCGGCAAACTTTTTTGCGACTTCATTCACTATTATCGTCACTGCTCATTCGTTATGCTACCTATCGTAATAAAATATAACTTATAACCTGGCCAAAGAACATATGTATGTTAAAAAAAAAAAGTACGAAATCGGATAAGTGGTTCTCCAGTGATAAGCGCACTAGCGGACAGACAGACAGAGAGACGTTACATTTTATATATATTATAGACTAGCCGGGCCCGCGGCTCCGCTCGCGTGGACTTGAGTCACTACTATCGTCACTGCTTATTCCTTATATTACCCATCGTAATAAAATATCTGCCATTATTTCCTCTTATCTCCCAATATTTCTCCTTATCTCCCATTATCTCTACATAATTTCCATTATCTAGGCTTATCTCTGTTCATCTCCCATTATTTCTCCTTATCTCCCATTATTTCTCCTTATCTCCCATTATCTCACCTTATTTCCCATTATCTAGGCTTATCTCGCAATATTTCTCCTTATCTCACATTCTTTCTCCTTATCTCCCATTATCTCACCATAACTCCCATTATGTAGACTTATCTCTGCTTATCTCCCATTATTTCTTCTTATCTCCCATTATTTATACTTATATCCCATAACTCACCTTATCTCCCATTATCGAGGCTTATCTCGATTTATCTCCCATTATTTCTCCTTATCTCTATTATCTCACCA
>JAHKBH010001811.1:0-37500 GCA_019049505.1 Pachyrhynchus sulphureomaculatus
ATGGGCTAGTGGTCGACAATTTTTTAGCTTCTAGCAAAGCATTGTATCCTTTAGTCAAGAAAATTAAATTCAATATACGTTATTCGTACTCTAATAACACCATTCCCGAAGTGGGCGAGTGACTAAAGCTGAATGATAGAAAGTTATGTCACACCATATCACTAAAAAGATTATGATAATGCACTGAGCTTAAGCTTTATGCTATTTTTGCTCGTTAAACAACCCACCGAACCCAACCCGCATGAAATTTCTTTTTTCGGCGTATTGTAAACATGCTAGTGGAACCGTTCACAGCAGGCTCTTAAGAAAATCACTGCGTATAGTAACTTATGTAGTAACATTGCATACTAAGCTTTGTAGTGTATCATATACCTGAACATCATACATTCTGATGGATTGTTCTATTCCCATATTTGGTGTCAAACTTTTTAAAGAACCAGAAGATTTGAGGAGCGTCATTTGAAAATGGTGGTAAAAAAGCTTGTTCCTTTTTTTTGGATTTATTGGGTGACCGAAGTAGTTCAGTTATAATTAAATCTGGTTCTTAAAATTTTGATTCACATGGACTTAGGCTTAATTTTTCTAACCAGATTCGATCACTGCATAAGATAGGCATTAGAGTTTTATGTAAGGAATTTGCTCCCGAATAACACAAAGAATTTTCTTGAATTCTGTATCTAAATTTTTCTGACTTTAATACGCCTTAAATGTTTTGTTGATTCATTATTTCATGACAAACTTAATAAAATTATTGTGTATTTTTATAATACTGGGTTAGATAAAAAAATTTGGGGATGGCTAAAATATACAAATACGGTGAATAAAATAATAAAAAGATGACTTTTGTACGGAAATCTAATCATTTTTGATTTTGACATTGTTGAAAAATCGTATGTATTTGGTCAAATTTAAAAAGAATGTTTAAACAGTACACAATTTTTTGAAAATAAAGCATTCTGGCACAACTGAGTTTTTATTTCTAAATAATTTATTAAATTAGTCTGGCCGGTGCTCTCTAAAATGTTAAGATAACTCTTTACTTATCACAGTTTTTAAGTGTATTTTCAAATTAAAAAAATATATTTATTTTTCATTTTAGTATTTGATAAGATACTTTACAATTAGTATCTTGGGTTACTGTCTGATAGCTATTTTATCTATTAGTTTAATTATTTTTAGAGGGGGAAATCAAGTCTTTTTGGTTTCCATAGGCTATACTATAAATAGGTTAGTCATCTTAAAATTTGTATGCCAATTAATTATTTATTTATGTTAGAAAATGAACCAATAAAAGTACTAATTCATCTTATTAGTAGCATATTATTATTGTTTTTTTGCAATCATTAGCAAAAGAAAAACATAATATTTTTTATATTTTATAATTTTATTACATACTTTTGTAATAATAAACGCTAGACGCTAATGTTTAAAAAACGAAAAGGTTTTTTTGAAACGGCAAACTTTTTTTTTCTCGTTTTTTAAGAGCTCGAAATAAGTTTTACATTTAACAAGGCTTTTGAAGAAATTTTGTGATATAGGGGGTGCAGGTTAAAACTGATCAACATTGAGTATCTCTTTCTTTAAAAAACACTTTTTAAAAACGTTAGTTTGTTACTACTTATTATCATAAATAAAAATTAGTCCTAACATAGAAATCATATTTGTAACTAACTTATTTATTACTGTATTGGATATTCATAATAAAATATAAGTTGACTAAGCATCCTAGACTGTGAGAATCGCTTAAACACACAATTTATTAACATTAGCAATTCCGCCTTGAAGGACTACCAATGAAAGGGCTCTAGCGCGGTTAACCTACTGGCTCATAATTTAGCACATATATTATATTAGGGGTATTTATAAATATGATATATTTAATATAGATATTAGTCTATATATAATATATATTTTATATATATATATATATACATCTTATTATTAGTGTATATATATATATATATATATATATATATATTATATATATATATATATATATATGATATTATATATATAGAGTTATAGACATATATACAAATTATTACTCAGCCCTTATATATCAACACTACACCAAATCACTTATATTTTGCAAAAATAAAGTGGTGATAATTGTAGTGGTGATATATACTGAGTAGTGTCATTGTGCCAAAGATTCCACATTTTCCCAACTTAGTTTTTTACAAATATATACTGTATTGTCATCGATTGTTTTTCAATACCTTCAACACAAAAACCTACTAAAAAATCTTAACACGATCAAAAACAAGAAGTAGAAAATCCCGAAACTAAGTATAGAAAAACAATCCGTTCTTGAATCAATGATTTATGAATATGATGATGTTGTTGATGAAGAGACTGATGCCGCCGGAGTCCCCTTTAAGAATTTGACTAAAGAATCAATTTACAGATTACTTGGATTAATATTGATAGCCCACCTAGAAAATAGGATAGATGCATACATCAAGGGTAGTGATAACAAATTTGATCACATAATATGGGAATTCGATTCAAACCGGAAACGAAAAAGTTTTTTTATTTTTAAATGCCAATTAATTGAAGTGATATTATTATAAAAAACTTAACTGTGTATAAAGGAATATCAAGGTTTTTTTTTATGGGCTAGTACACGTGTTGCAGGGAAATTCCTAAAGCGTTACAGGAGCGACACGTGTGCGGAAAAGGCGATTCACGTTGGTCTTGAATCGTTATAAATTGTACTCGGTGCGGAAACACAGTCCCGAGCAAATTACTCCAAAGGGATGAGGTTCTCTATATAAAAGACTGCTTGAAAAGGTTGTACGAGGAGTAACAAGCTTAATCTCATCCGAAATGTGAAGTAGTAGCGCGACGTATGTATTTCGTAGCATGCATCGCTTTGGGAGGCTAAATCCATCGAACACTTTCCATGAAATACTTGTAGAATAGACTCAAGTCGCCAACCGTTCTTCGATGTTCCAATGAATCAAGGTTCCGTGGTGTCCAATCGGCGAACAGCTTCTCTTCTAAATATAATCCAATAATGTAATAGTGTATGTTTCGGCAGCAGAAGTCCCAACCAGTATTTCCATCGTTGGTCGAATTAAGCTTTGTACAGAATTAATAGTTGTTGTGGAGTGTAAACTTTTCTAGTTCGAAATAATATTCCCAGCTTATGAGAAAGTCTCTTTTCGCTATGCTTTGCAACATGTTCATGCCAAGACATTTATTTGCTCCTAAAATTAACGCCCAAGGCAAATTGAGTAACGATGCTAGAGAAATGGAATGCCCCCGACATAACTACATATGTCGGGGTTCAGCAACGTTAATTTTTTTTTAGAATAAAAACTGTCTCGCCTGGGTTTTTGCTTGTGTTAAATTCTACTTGTTACTGTCACTCCAAGATAGAATTTTCGTCCAGGTCTTTGTTATGTTGAACGACCTCCTGCTGTCTGCGGATTTGCTATGAGTACGATGTGTTCGAGCATTCAAAGTGATGATAAGATAAGCGTACTTGTCATCTGCAAGCAGTAGATTGGATTCCTGGCGTTGATAGTGAAGGTTGTGAAGGAAGAAACCCGTCGATTGCCACTCATAAAGAATGCTCTTTGAGGCAAACTTGAGGCCATAAACAGAAAAAACTTTTTAGATATATCAGAAGAGCGTAGCTTAGCCAACAATTCATCGTGCCAAACCACGGTCAAATACCTTGGATATATCAAGAGCAACCGTTCGATATTTTCCCACAGTGTTCAACTGCGTTGTTCCAAACATGTGTTTACATAAGTTAGAAGATCTCCTGTTTAATGTATGTTTACGAAAGCCATATTGATGGTCGCTAATAATATTGAACCCTTCAAGACATTTTAGAAAAATGCTGATTGATGACCTTTTCCACGACTTTCGATATTATTGAAAGCAATGCGAGCTGGTCCAGTAGTTGTTTGGCAATGTATTCTTGCGTTTTTTGGGTATAGATTGAACTGTACCGCATTTCCAGCAGGAAGGAAATATTCCCTTTCTGTAAGATAAGTTGAAAAGTCTACAGGAAAAGTGGTTAGGTCTCTCGCGCCTTTTATAGTATTAATGCAGGTACTCCGTCAGTGCCAGAAGCTTTTTTGGTGTCTAGCTTCATTAAAATACGTTTTATGATACACTATCTGAAGACAGTATCGGGCATCCTTGACTGCACTATGGGAATAGTAGCTGGTATTTTTCCTTGGAAATCGACAGTAGAATGTGAAGCAAAGGGTTCAGCCAACATGTTCGCTTTCACAACAGGTGTTGTTGCCGTGTGAGTGGTGGTATAGTAAAATTGGTGAAATTTTGACTAACGGCCTTGGCGACTGACCAAAGAACCTGGAATTGTTGGGGCAAGCAAGAAGTTTGTTTCTAATTCGTTGATTGTGTGCCTCCTTGGTTTCGTCCATAATTTCTTCGTATCTATTCCGAGCAGGAACAAAGATGTTACGATTTACGACGTTAGGATTTTCACCCCATTGTCGGTAGGCAAGATGTTTAGAAGCAGCAGCTTGTAGTATTTGAATACTTAAGCCAGTTGATGTTGTGAACATTAAAGTTGCCCAGGATGTCAATTTCGGCATTTGGATAGTCAATCTGTAAATGATCGATGATATCTGCAAGAGAAGCGAAAAGTGTTCTAAAATTAGTATCAGTTGGTGGTCCATAGGAGACAGCAAATAAATCTAGTGTGGTTTGTTAAGTTGTTATTTTTTAACCACATAAATCGAAGTTTCGGGGCTCCAGAGCCTTCTTTCGTTGACAAGAGAGGTTGCTTCTGACAAAAAGACAGATTCCAAAGTTACCCCTAAACCGAAAATAAAAGTCGTATCCAGAGGGAGAAACTGTGGACTGTGCCGGGCGATGAACTCTCTGGTTTTACAGAGAGCGAGTACATGAGGTTTATTTGATTGCAGGTGTTGGTGCACTGAATTTATGTTCGAGTTTAAACCTCGTATGTTGCAAAAAATCTATTTTTAAAGTTGTGATCTGTGCATGTTGACGCCCCTGAATCAGCCCCCACCCGGAGATCTGAACGGGAGGCTATTTTTACTTCCGGAAATTTTTGTATCCATCATGCTATTTGGTTCCAGTCTGGGGACATCGGCACAGCTACGAAATGTTAAGCAGCTTCACGCAGCCTAAGTCGATGCGGTGGTATTACACCGGGTATCACACCTCGTGTGATCTGGCATCTACCATCCAAGTTGTTCTATTAGTCGCCTTCTACGACAGGCAGAACGTACCGGTGAAGATATTCTATCCCGCTCCCCCACGAAGAGTTGTACGATTATTATTTAAAAAGAACCATATACCAAAGAAGATGAAACAAATTATAGACAAATTATGGTTAAAACAAATGAGTAGTATATTTATGGGAAGCAAAAGACGAGGCGGAGGAGGAGGCAAAAATTTTGCTCTCCCTCCACCTCCCACCAACATTCCTACAAATTGCCTTTTTAACATATAATGTATAATCTCTCTCATTCTGATGGAAGTAGGGGGAATGGAATTTCGAACTATAAGAAAAACCAAAACTTAGAATTCTACTCACTTTTCCTCATTTGCCTCCCACAAATTTCATTTTAACATAAAATACATTAGATACTCTTTTTTCTGATAATAGCTCATAAAAATAAAATGTTCACATTGTTTAAACCATTATTTAAAAGAAACTAAATTTTTTAAAAATCTTAAGGATGGGCGGATGGATATATTGAATTAATGCTAGGGTGAACATAAACTCTCACATGATACCAAATCATAAAATTTCGTTAAAAGAATCTTAAAGACTGATATATTGAATTAATGCTAGGATAAACGTATACTCAAATCAGATCAAATTATAAGATTTTGATGCCCATGTTTTCCTTATATGCGTTTTTTGGGTTAATGATTAAATTAACAAAAAATTATTAAAAATGCTCAACAATATTTATCAATTTTAAAATTAAAATTTTAAAATCCTTAGATTAATTCTCGGTTGGTCTTCCCAACTTTCGTCCACCGGGACCACTGCTAGAGCTTGGGGGGGGGGATTTCATCCTTCCTCATCAATCACCCACTCATCGGAATCAACAGTCCATCGAGGGGATTCCTCCCAATGATCCTCCGAATAGTCTCCCGGCTGGTCTTTCTCCGAATAGTCTTCCGGCTGGACCTGATGAACCTCCCAAAGATTCTCTGGCTTATCTTCCTCCTCTGTAACGGGGTTCTGTCCTTCTACTATAATCCATCCGGATTCTATTTGACGCAACCGGACTAATTCGTTTCGGTCGGGAAAGAAAGATAGGGCCAACTATCTTGTGTTAGTGGTGTCACTAAATCATCTTTGTCAAAAACTTTGAATGAAAATTCAGATAGAATATGTACTTTGAAAGACATTTTTGTATTTATTGTTTAAATATATTTTGACAAAGAACTAACGAAGTTTGAATGTAGCAATCAGCTTCAAACGCTTTTGACTTTTATATCCAACAAATTTGAAATGAAAAGTAGGAGAAGAATATAATTCTGAAAGGTAAAATTAAGAAGGTAAAGTTTAAATTTCAATACCTGTTAGGAAAACCACCCTCATTCCCTCCAATTTTCTGTCCTTTTTTAAATATAACGACCAATAATATCATTTTCCTACCACTTTGAACAATTTTTGCCCAAATTATCGATTTTAAATCGGGAAAAAGGCCACAAAACCAGTTTTAGGGGCAGAGAGAGAGGGGGCTCCCTCTATCCCTCGCCCCCCCCCACCGGGGGGAGGGGCTGGTAGGTTTTAAACGAGCTTCGCGCGGCTCACTTGCTTCGCTTGTTCGTAGTAGTAATTCGAGCGCATTGCGCTCGATTTTACGAGTGCTTCGCGCTCGATTTTTTCGAGCGCTTCGCGCTCGATTTTACAAGAGCTTTACGCTCGATTTATCGAGCGCTTCGCGGTCGATTTCACAACCAAAACTAACTTCAGTTGTTTGACAATTCAAGTGCAAATATCTATGACTCCTTCGCGTTCTATTTTCCGATTTTATTTGATAGTGATAGCTCCACAGACTTCATTCCTGTGTTCGCAACCCCATTCCAATCAAATATCAGAATTTTATTCACACTCGATTTTTCCCGTTTTTAAAAATCCTGCTGATATCGATTGTTTAATGTTAAAGATAACATAATTCCATTTTCACAAGCCATCCCGAAACCTCCAGTGCTAAATTCACAGTTTGATGTTATCACTCAATTTCCGAATCCTCCAAATTTGTGTATTGAAAGTTTTGAGAAGCCTTCAAACTCGTCTCAATCTAACAAAATTGTAACTGACCACGGTACCCAAACTGATCCCCCTAATTTGTAGTTAAATAAAAATTCTTTCATTGTTAAGGCTAAGCATAAAAAATTAAAATTCTCTCGAAATTTAATTTCAAATCTAAAAAATTCTGTGCTTCGCCTTAAATTCTTACCACAAATTTCGTAATGTTTCTTTCTAAGGAAAGATCATGTGGGATCGGATAAATTTTTGTTTCAACAAATTGGCAGATGTTGATATATAATTTCTATCTCTCTCTCTTTCTAGTATATAAACTTCTACTTTTTCTTATTTTACATCATCTTCATCTCTTCGTATCGAAACATGCATACGTGCAAAATTTGTAACAGACAATTTACCAGCCGCAACAATCTTTATAGACATGTAAGAAAGTTTTGTAATCCAGCATTCATAAAGGGACAAGCTAGTATCCCTCCACATTCTTCAATCTATAAACGAGGTAAGATTTTAATATATATTTTTGTTTCAAAGTTTATTTAATTTTGTTGCATTTATTCTGTTTGCATATTTTTGATAAGATACTAATTGCGTTAACTATATTACACTCTAGCACTCCAGGCAACAAAAATTTCTTTTTCCCAGCTTGCTAGTTAAGCTTGTCTAGAGTTGGAAGATCTTTATATTTACCTATTTAATCCAATAAAAATCTTTACGGGCATCTGCTTCTTACCAACCAAATTTCATAACACAACTTTCCCAAGATGGCTTACAAACCACCGACGAACAAAGTCGTGAAGCCGAATCCTTTTTTGAATCAGTTGTTTTATTTCGGAAATTGAAACGGATAATGTTTATAAAGATGTGAAAAACTATATTCATTATTTTGATACCTACAATTATAAAACTAATAATATTCACGATATGTTTATAACAAAGTCTGTAGTAGGTAAATTTAAAGATGAATTTGCTGGTGAACCCATAGAATATTTTTATTAAAAATGGTAAAGGAATTAAAAAAAAGTAGTATAAATAAACAATTGGATATTATTAATTATAAGGATGTTGTAGAACGCAATTCTAAAACCTTTTGTTCCATGTATTTGTTTCGATTTAGAATGCATAATATATATCCTGAATTAGTTAATAAGTTAGCTTTACCTCAGTGGATGATAAAAGATTCAAAATTCGGAATTCTTACGATACTCTTGCTTGGGGACATTGTGACATTCCCCTTTATCAATGGGTTGGAGATAATGATGAAGTTTTTGATGTTTACTGTACCTCCTCTATTTAACATGGTTTGTATATAGCACAGGAAGTTTTAATTTTTGTCTCGCTTTGCGTTGTTAAAAACTTAGAAATGTGTTTAGAATCTTTTGAAAAGAATATTGATAGTATAATCTATAGAACATATGAAAAAAGATTAACTTCTTTCAAAACTTGCAATGGAAAGTTGAATCCTGAAATATTAGCCGCTTTGGGATTTTTTTATTTAATGAAAGAAGATATTTGTAAATGTTACCATTATGGTGTTGAAATATTTCAATGGCGGTATGACGATTGTCCTATTGATGAACATTATAAATTTTATAAACACTGTGATTTAGTAGTTTGTTTGTGAATAATGATATATTTTATTTGTATATTTTTATGATTTTTGTTCAAACCGTCTTTACATACCTCAATATATAAATAATATCACAATTTTTATTATTATTGAACTCTTGGCTATAGTAATACCATTTTTGTTTTTTTAATGACCTCTGTTCCACAGTTTATTGTGTTATATTACATTTATAACTGTGTTATATATATATATATATATATATATATATATATATATAAAAATATATATATAAATATATATATATATATATATATATATATATATATATATATATATATATATATATATATAACCCATATCGTGCAAGACATGGAATGATGGTGATCTGACCACCATTGATTTATGTTATAATATGACGTTTGAAAAAATTAACGATAATAACACCTACATATTTTCATATAAAATTTTAAATTTAAAGGAAAATAACAATTTTTTCAAAATTTCATATTACTATAATAACAAGACCATTTTTGGCACGAACTGGATAGAAAATCTTTATGATGAATTGTAAAAGAAATTACGACAAAAACACTTGGAATAATTTTAATGTGACCAATAAAAAAACCTCTTTTAATTTTTCCTCAGATTACAAAACTATTGAGACCAGAGAAAATATACATTGTTTTCTATCTTTTAATTTAAATATTTTTATATTCATGTGGGTGGCGTTACTCCTCACATTAACATGAGTTATATATTATAGGTATTGGAAATCAGAAGAGGTTTAAAGAAGGGGGAATAGTGGTGGGGAAAGTAGTATAATAATATTCTCTCTATATCGGTCAATTCAGGCATTTAGATATATTCAACCAGTACCGAATATAGCAATTATTCCACCTCTGTTTCCATAATGAACAGTGGATACTCTACAATAAACAATGATGTTGTTAAGCATAGGAGTAATCTACTTCTCAATTCCAAAATATATTATTTAAACAAATTTTCATCAAAAATCAGTTTATGTGATTTTTTGCCAAAAGTTGTTATTGGTGGACAAAAAGGATTCAGAATGACTTTTAATAAAGAAAACTGGAAGAATTTACTAAGATATGAAGGTGTTATTGTGAATTATTTTTATTCATATATTGAAGATATGAGTCCCATTAAATTTGATAATATAACAATATATTTTGAGAATTACAATAATCGTCCTATTATAAAAGTCCAAGAGAATGTTGGTTATTATGTGTGTTTGTCTTCTGATTCTATAGATAAGTTATGGGTATTACAAGAAATTATTGATTACAGAATTCAAATTTATAAAATACAAGATTTTAAGAAATACTTTAATGTATTTCATGTAAGTCATTCATTAATCTATCACCAAATTTGTTAACAAATATCTAGAACACTTTAAATCCTCTTCAAAACCCAAATAGTGAAAATGTGTGTACCATGATGGAGTGAATGAGAGTCTATCCAAACGAATTGGAAAATAAATTATCAAGAAATGGAACTAAAAGAAAATTTTTTTAAGAAATTTGTGACTTTCCAAGAGCAAAATAAAATTCATTTACTAATTGCATGGGATTTTGCAGACCGAAATGCGAGGAAATGTGAAATAACTTATTTAGATATGTTAAGATTTACAAATAAGAACAAAGATTGTGAAAATATTTTTTCTACAATTTTGAGTAAAAACCATAGAAATCTAATTTATAATGAAAGATTTATTGATGTGAATTATAAATAATAAAGATATATTTATATTTGAATTCTTGTTTTATTTTTTATTATATATTATAATACATCTTTTTTAAAATCCATGAATTGTGAGATTTGTCAAATCCTAACCATCTAACAAAGACTATTTCCTTTCCTTCTTAAAATCTTTTCTATATAATTATAAGCATCTGGTAGGAGGTAAGTAGATGGGTTTGTAAGCTATTCTTTTCTTATTTGAAAGATTTCTATAGACCAATTCGGAGTATATCCTTTATCAAATACTTCTCTTTGCTTTGATATTCTAACGAAGTCGTTTTTCTTTAAGCTTGGTGTGCTTAAAGTCAATAGTTTTCTTATAAGTAAAGGAATTTAATAATATATTTTCTTCATTTTTCCTATTAATTTCGTTAGGTTTGTATCCAGTAGTTCTGTGAACGGGATTATTGTATTTTTCAACAATAATGGGTAAAATATTATACCACTTATAATTTCCTTGATTACTAAAATATTTCCACATAATGTTTTTTAAAGTTCGATTAACACGCTCCACAACACTAGATTTTAAATTGGAAAAACTACTATATGATTCTCTACCTGATTTAGAGAAAGTAAATCGGTCCCTAAGCGAATGTAATTCGAAGTTTGAGCAAAATACAAATAAGCCAAATATTTTTTTTTTATCGCCAAGACATCGTCTAGTGATCAACACTTTGAAGAAGATGGATGAGATTCCATTGAATGTAAGCTAACACGGGGTAACCCGAAAAACACTACTACATATATATATATATATATATATATATATATATATATATATATATATATAATATATATATATATATATATATATATATTATATATATATATAATTTTTCTGTTGAACCTTTTGTTTACATAAACTTGGCTGGTTTTTCTTGGTACTTAGGTTCTTTTGGAGAATACAAACTAGTTGTTTATTTGACGTTTCGCCTTATTTTTTTTTTAGACATTTTCAAAAATATATATTTTTTTATTATTCATTCTAAAATTAGAAAACACATGGTAAAATCTTTTTGGTTGCTTTCGCTCGCTCAGCAACGTACTCGTTGCGCGCTTTTCATCCCTATAAAAACACATGCAACTGCATTTTCCTATCATTCCTTTATATGAACTTGATATCTGCTCACTAATTACGTCACGGAAAATGGATACTACTCCGGAAGAAACGGCACAAGTCATTGCAAGAAGGGCATAGCCAACGTGTAGTCGCTGCGCAACTGCATCCGAGCCAGTCAGCTGTCTCCAGAGTCTACAAACGTTACCAAGAGACTGGCGCCTTTACACGGAGACCAGGTTCAGGAAGAAGAAGGTGTACCTCGGAGCCAGACGACCGCTTCATTGTCAACACAACTCACTTCACCAGCGTTGAGTTTCAGAAGGAGCTCCGACAAGCTCGTGGTCGGGCTGTCAGTCATTGGACAGTCAGGAGAGGACTTAAAGAAGCTGACTAACTCTGAACGGGTCCAAATTGACAGCAGACCATCGACAAACCCGACTCAGATTTGCCCGAGAACATATCAACTGGACCTTAGAACAAGGAGGAGGTTCTGTAATGGTGTGGGGAGGCATCTCACTGGATACGAATACGGATTTGGTTTTCGTGACTGATGAGACTGATTAACTGCTCACCGGTACATCGAGGAGATCCTGCAGGAACACGTCGTTCCTTGCGCTAAGTTTGTTGGCGATAGCTTCGTGCTAATACACGACAATACGAGGCTACTTGCTGCTGTATCGGTGCGGCAATACCTGGCGGAAGTGGGAATACCCACATTAGACTGGCCTGCTCGGAGTCCTGACCTCAGTCCAATTGAGCACATGTGGGATGAGTTTAAAAGAAGGGTTCGAGCCGGAAATCTAGCCCTTGCATAGCTGATGGACTTAAAGGTTGCGATGGGGGAAGGATCCCACAGACAGTGGTGAAAAAGCTCACTGCTCCATGAAAAACCGGCTGGAAGCAGTAATAAAGGCTAGGGGGGTAATACAAAATATTGATCTTGATTCTTATAATAAATTTAATTGCTAAACTTAAAATTTGTTTAATTTTTCCTTTTCGGTTACCCCTATTTTCGAACCCTGTGCTCCTTGTTCCTCTTTCAATCATTTTAATCAGTAAAAAGCATGAGGTATGATACGAAAATTGGTATTATTAGAAAGAAAATAGAATGGGTTTCAAATGATACTAAAATCTGTAAAAATATATGAACACAATATTCTAGGATCCGTGTTAAATGAAGCCAAATAGTTTGAGTCGATTTTTTTGCTCACCAGTGTATATATATATATATATATATATATATATATATATATATATATATATATATATATATATATAATACATATATATTGAAGTTTAAAGATTTTCTAAAAAAAACATGTTTTTTTTGCTTTTATATCAATTTTTTTTTATTAGAGGTTCTCGAGTGCGATTTTTTTGGTTATTTTTAGTTAGTCTGTATGTCAAGTATCAAAAATCATCAAAAAAATTTGAACTAGTTACTAACAGTTTCAAATGGCGGCTTGTTAATTTTTTTTTAATCAATAAAGAGAAAAAAAAATGTATGGAAGTTATTCTGCAAATTATTTTAAAAACTTTTACGTCTTTTTAGCTATCTAAAACGGTATAATATCTACTGGATATATTGAAAATTCTAAGAAAATGAGATTTCAATAGGCCCAAATGTAGAGTAACATAATAATAGCATTTTCTGTTCACTAAACATTATTGAATGATTTTTAGTCTGCTCATGCGATTCGTCCGTGGTAGATGTGCTATACCGTGCTTTTCAAAAATATCTGTGTTTCATCTTCTGACTGTGTGAATTGGCTCGTAACTGGATTTTGATCTCTGCTTGTGAATATGGCAACGTATACCAACGAGGAATATGCTGACATCCTAATGTGTTACGGATTTTGCGAAGGAGTGTCGTCGCGTGCACGTGATGAATACATACTGCGATATCCTACTCGTCGTGTACCTGATGTTAATTTTATGGAACTTATCGAAGACTACGAGAAACTGGTTCCGTACAAAGACGGCGGACTGACATGGGACGACCACGTATCTTTGACGAAGACGAAGAAAACGAAATACGACGTCTCTTTGAGGTGGACCCAACCACATCTACAAATGTTGTCGCACAACAGCTTGGTATTTCGCAGTGGAAGGTATGGTTTGTAATGCATACTGTTGGGTAACACCCTTACCACTATACGCCCGTGCAAGCCATTGAAGAAGGGGCTCCCTTGCGACGATTAGAATTCTGCAGATTTATGCTCAATACCGATGTCGAAGATGCATCTTTTTTTAAGAAAATACTATGGACTGACGAGTCGAAATTCGACAAAGAGGGTCTTACAAACTACCACAATGCCCATTATTGGGCTTCTAAAGAGGAAGGTAACCCAAACAAAAAAAGAACGAAAGGATCACAAACAAGATTCAGCTTAAATGTGTGGATGGGTATAATTTCAAATTATTTGGTTGAGCCATTCTTCCTGCCAGATAATTTGAATGGCGAGGAATACGACAATTTTTTGCGGAACGATTTACCTAATTTGATGGAAGACCTACCTATTGGTTTGAGACAAAAACATGTACTTTCAACACGAGAATGAGAATTTGTGTTAGAAATAGGGGCGATTATATAGAACATGAATTATAATTAATAAAAAATATTAAATTGCAAGGTTTTTTGTTTTATTTGTGTATTTTTCGTATTTTCACCTAGAACTAAAAATTTACCTTTTGCTACCCGAGCCCGCTTTAGGTGTCATTCTGTGTACAGTTTTCCTACTAAACTCCTAGTATTATCCCTTTTTTGATAGCTAAAAAGACGTAAAAGTTTTTAAAATAATTTGCATAATAACTTCCATACATTTTTTTTTCTCTTCATTGATTTTAAAGTAGGAAACACTTGGTAAAAATTCGTAATTTAGAAAAATTAACAAGCCGCCATTTGAAACTGTTAGTAACTAGTTCAAATTTTTTTGATGATTTTTGATACTTGACATACAGACTAACTAAAAATAACCAAAAAAAATCACACTCGAGAACCTCTAATAAAAAAAAATCGATATAAAAGCAAAAAAAAAAAAAAAACATGTTTTTTTTAGAAAATCTTTAAATTTCAATATCTCGAAAACGGTTAAGTTTAGGACATCATGTCGTAGAGTCAAATCGGTCAGAAACGACCTAAACTATAACGTCCTTAATTATCTAGGACGACTTTCCCTGTAACCCTGTATATATATATATATATATATATATATATATATATATATATATATATATATATATATATATATATATATATATATATATATATATATGTGTGAAGTCCGTTTATGGATGGACGTTTGTTTTCGATTCGATAACCCATCTGACTGCGCCAGGGAGGTCTCCGATGTTATTTTGGCTGGTATGGAAGCTTACATCCCTTTTTCGAAGAAATGCTCCTCCAACGGCAAGCCTTGGTTCGACCGAAAATGCAAAGAAGCTGTTGCTTCTAAACATATTGCCTACCGACAATGGCGTGAGAATCCTAACACCGTAAATCGAAACATCTTTGTTCATGCCCGGAACAGATGCAAGGGAATTATCGACGAAACCAAGGAGGCACACAATCAACGAATTAGAAACAAACTTCTCGCTTGTCCCAACAATTCCAGGTCCTTTTGGGCAGTCGCTAAGGCAGTTAGTCAAAATTTTTACCAAATCCACCATACCACCACTCACACGGCCAGATAATTCCATTGCAACCACACCTGTTGAGAGAGCGAACTTGTTGGCTGAACTTTTTGCCTCACATTCTACTGTCGATTTCCAAGGAAAAACACCACCTACTATTCCCATATTGCAGTCAAGGATGCCCGATGTTGTCTTCAGACAGCGCATCATAAAGCGTATTTTAATGAAGCTAGACACCAAGAAGGCTTCTGGCGCTGACGGAATACCTGCCATAGTTCTCAAAAAACTGTGCAAGGGAACTAACACCAGTTTTCTGTAGACTTTTTAACCTATCCTACAGAAAGGGAATATTTCCGTCCTGCTGGAAATGTGCCACGGTTCAGCCGATACCTAAAAAAGGTAAGAAGACCTTGCCAAATAACTACCGACCAGTTGCACTGCTTTCAATAATATCGAAAGTCATGGAAAAGGTTCTCAATGAGCATCTTCTAAAATATCTTGAACGATTCAATATTATTAGCGATCACCAATATGGTTTTCGTAAACATAGATCAACAGGAGATCTTCTGACTTATGTAACACATGTTTGGAACAACGCAATTGAACACTTTGGAGAATCTCGAGCGGTTGCTCTTGACATATCCAAGGCATTCGACCGTGTTTGGCACGATGGACTGTTGGCTAAGTTGCGCTCTTATGGTATGTCTGAAAGGTTCTGTTTGTGGCTCTCATGTTTCCTCAGAGAGCGTTCTTTACGAGTGGCGGTCGACGGATTTCTTTCTAACACCCTCACTATCAACGCTGGTGTGCCCCAGGGCTCCATACTGTCTCCTACTCTCTTTCTCATTTACATTAACGATCTGCTGGAAAAGACCGGGAATCCAATCTATAGCTTTGCAGATGACAGTACGCTTGTCTCTTCATTCACCTTGAACGCTCGGACATCGGCTGCTCAGGCGAATGTCCGCAGACAGCAGGAGGTCGTTCAACTCAACAAAGACCTGGAAGAAATTCTATCTTGGGGTGACAGTAACCAAGTGGAATTTAACGCTACAAAAACCCAAGCGGCAGTTTTTTCTAAAAAAGTTAACGTTGCTGAATCCGACATAGTTATGTCGGCGCACTCCATTCCCCTAGCATCGTCGCTCAATTTGTTGGGCGTTAGTTTGGGAGCAAATATGTCTTGGCATGAACATGTTGCAGGCATAGCAAGGAGAGCTTCTCAAAAGTTGGGAATATTATTTAGAACCAGAAAGCTTTACACCCCACAACAACTGTTAATTCTTTACAAAGCCCAAATTCGACCAACTATGGAATACTGCTCCCACGTTTGGGGCTCCGCTCCCAAACATACACTGCATTTGTTGGATTCTGTTCAGAGAAGAGCGGTCCGTCTGATTGGGGACCCGGAATTGACCGGCGGCCTTGATTCGCTGGAACATCGAAGAACGGTTGGCGACTTGAGTCTGTTCTACAAGTATTTTCATGGAAAGTGTTCGAAGGATGTAGCCCGCTTAATTCCTCCCAAAGCGGTGCATGTTAGAAATACACGGCGCGCTGGTGCTTCGCATCCGTATGAGGTTCAGCTTGTTACTCCGCGTACAACGCTTTTCAAGCAATCTTTTATATGGAGAACGTCATCCCTTTGGAATAATTTGCCCAGCGCTGTGATTCCCACCGAGTACAATTTACAGCGATTCAAGAACAACGTGAATCGCTTTTTCCGCACACGTGCCGCTCCTGGAGCGCTTTAGGGACTTCCGTGCAGCACGTGTGCTAGACCAATAAAAAAAAAAAAAAAATAACGACCTCCAAAAAATCACTAAAAATTGGTTCGCTCTATCCGAAGTTCGTTACAAACAGTAAAGAAAATCTAATATCATTTTTCACTACTTTTTTATTTGGAGTAGGCGTTAATGCTTAGAAAAATGAATAATAATAATTATTAAATTAAAAGAAAACGTTCAAAGGAAAAAAAACAAGTCACACTAAAGTTATTATTATGTATGTTGGTACATATACGAGTATAAACGAAAACATTAAAATACGTAGTTTATACAATAAAATCAGTAATTTTAGTTTGTACAATTTTACTTGAAAAAGAAATGGTGTTTATATAATTGTCAAGGTCACAAAAACTACTCCATATATGGTCAGGAACTTCACGAGATTCCAAAAAATTGCCAGTTTCAGTCATTTTCTTAGTCATTTCTGAAATGGATGGAACATAAATATTATCTCCTTCTCCAAGCTCGTCTTCGTCGTCATTATTGCTTAAAATCTTTCCAGAAGTCACCGATGTCAATTTGATCATCAGTTAATATTTCTCTCGTCATTAATTCATTATTAGCACATACGTATTCTTCAAAATTAAAGTGATTAAACATCTTTTTAATCTCATTTCCACTGTACTTTGTTGAATGTCAGCATCGTAAACAAATTCTAGACAATCAGTAGGATCTTCTCGATGTTTTTCAATCCACTGAGTCAACGGTAGCTCATCATTTGAGTCATATCTTATTCCTTCCTTAAAAATCCGCCATGCTTAAAACAGTTTGCAATGATTTCTCTACTGACTCTTTGCCAAGCCATATGGATACGGTTTATAGCGTCCAAAAGAGTTACAGAAAAAATGTTACTTTTATCGATCGTCTCTAACATTTTCATAAGTAAAATCCTTCTATAATGACACTTTAAAGAATGTATCTCACCTTGATCCATACACTGGAGCTTTGCAGTTGTGATGATGATGATATTATTTGGGTCTGAACGCATCGACGACAACTAAGGTCATTTAGCGCCCCGTATTAAGTTTCTTATGAATTAGACTAAGAAGTCAATTTCCTTCAAAAATTTATTTATGTGTTGCAAATGATTCTAAGGCTAGTTTCAGATTTGAAGGAATGTCGTATTTGTTTCTTATATTTTTGTAGCGAAACCGACTCAAATATGTGTAGAACAGATAAAGGAGACCCACTGGTAGGCGGCGGTTCATTTTTTATAAGATGACCGTGGGTGGAATACGTGTGTCCCACCGCTAACCTTCTCAAGAGTACATTGTCCTTTCTTCCCATGGCGGCGGAGTTCAAAGGCGGGAAGACATTTGATTTTATGGACCACAGCTTATTATTGGGGTCTTCCAGATCATAATGTAATTGGAGAAGGGATTTATGGATGGCCTTAAGGAAGATGTTGAAGTCTGAGAAATGATTTTCCCCAGTATTCAAAGAGCCTCTTTCAATGCATAAGTGTCCGCTTTATCACTGCCACTGTTACCAATATGACTGAGTAACCAAAATAGAGAGATTGGATAGTTTCTGGAGATTCTTTCTAAAAACAGATTATTTAGAAATGCATTGGAGTTGTCAGATTTATTATAAGAATGCAGGGATAGGTCTATGGAGGGACGTGGTGAGAGCCATGGGGGAAAAGATGTTTAAAGAGGATAATCATATTTTGGAGGGGTAATGTTATGGAGAGAGATCAAGTTGAAGACTCTTTTAGGGATAGATTCCGGAGGGAAAATTTGGTTGCGTTTGTGAGCATTGACTAGATTGAGAGAGAAGTTCTGATATGGGGGCGAAATAAGGATGAGGAATAGTATTTTAGAAGGGAGAGCTGTCTTGTGAGCTGCAATGGAGGAGTATTTGATATACACTGAATACTAGGGATAGGGGAAGTACGGAATGCTCCCGTGGCAAAACGAAGGGAACGATTTTGGATGGGATCAAGGGATTTTTTGAGGTGGGGGCTGAATCATATATAAAGTCCCCATAATTGAGTTTGGATAGGATAAGGGATTTATATATGTGGAGAAGGGAGGGAAAGTCAGCACCCCAGATCATACCCGAGAGCATGCCTAACAAGTTAATGTCAGTGGATGTTCTGGTTTTAAGCGTTTATATGGGATTTTTCCAAGTGAGTCTGTAGTCAAAAGTCAAACCCAGTATGTTTAAGTGGTCAGATGAAGGGAGAATATTGTTGGCGATGTGAAGAGTATTTATTCTTAGGCAATTTTTGCGTTTGCAGAAGTGGATAGTTGTAGATTTTTTGTGGTGAAAAAGTGAAACTGTTATCATTTGCCCAAGCGTTTATTGAATTTAGTGTGTGTTGAATGGTATCAGTACACGCCGAAGAGAGACGAGAGGATGTGTAAAGGATAATGTCATCGGCGAAGATTTTATATTTGATGGGAGGAAGGATGCGTTCAGTTAGAGGTTTAAGTGCCAGATTGAAGAGGGTGGGGCTGAGTACAGACCCTTGAGGGACGCACAGTGTGTCGCGTAGAACATGCTAGGTGGACAAAATTCATGTTATGATTTCCAGGAAATCTTATTTGCAAAACGTAAAAACAACACCACCAAACCCCGAATTCCGAGAAAAGGTTGTTTATCAAATTTGCAAGTGGCGAGTCATAAGCGTCAGAAGTCAGGTAATAAGTTTAATGCAGCTCTTTCAATCAATCAGTTGCAATTTAGCGACACTTTCGTGCACCTCTTATAGTGACATATTGTAATATTGTGAAAGTTTTTGTGATGAATATTAATACTGAGGGTAAGTACTATTTTTTAATGTATTTTTTTAATCAGAATCTATTAATTTTTTAGTAGTAGTATTTTTTTTTAAATGGCCTATATTTAAAAAAAAAAAAACTTTGAGAGTTCAGAATATACAGACATTCACCTCTATCCGGGCTAGTTTTTAGATATTACACAGAAATAACTTTATTCTTCGTAAAAATACACATATTGTTTAGCACACTTCAGTACAACATGTTTTTTTTTCTTTTTTTCCAGAACACGTTTACTCTATTTCAAGGGTAGCCTTTTTTGAGGAGTGGTTGAAACACACGAGGAATGAAAAAAAAACGCGTGTATATGACTTTCTTTCTTCAAAATTTCACTTTGGTGACTACTGAAAGCAGCCAAAAATAAATAAAGTTGAAGATATCCAACTTGTCTAATAAGTTTGGTGCCAAATGGTTGGCTTCAGGAAAGTCGAAGGAGCGTTTTTTAATTAAAAATAAGAATTAGTTGGATGAAGCAGACATACAGTTTACTGCGAGTTCTTTTGCGCCACAACCTTCAACATCAAGTGAGAATGTGACTCCTGCAGGAAGACCTCGCAAAGATTTCGAGGAATCGTCGTTTAAGACGAAGAAACGTCGCGTCGTGGATCTCGTAGAATCCCGAAGTGTCAGTGAAACTGCTGCCGAAATTGCTGTGCGTTCAGCAGGGCAAAGGAAAATTGCCAATGTGATTAGAGATATTAGTGAGAGCCCAGATAATATTATTAAGTCTAAAAATACCAGTTCCGTTAATCCTAGGCAATTAAGTAGTGACGAAGCCTTAGCTTACTATATAGATTCTAAGTCAACAACGCATTCTTACAAACAAACTAGGAAGTGGTCCATGAAGGCGGGGCATAATGTGTTTCCGTCATATTTTAGTTTAAAAAAGTCCAAACAGGCCTGTTACCCTGCAGAGGAGCACATTGCTATAACAGAAACTCGTGCTGAAATAAATTTGCAAGCCTTATTAAATAAAAACAGTGGAACGTCTAGTATTAGCACAGAATGAAGTTATCAGCAGTGTGCTCCCAACAAGTTCATCGTTTACACTTGTTAGTAAATGGGGATGTGATGGAAGTTCTGGGCACAGCACATACAAACAGAGATTTGAGAACACTGAATATACGGACGAGTTTCTTTTCGCATTTTCTTTAGTTCCCCTTAAGTTATATGATGGATCCAAAATTATTTGGCAAAATCCTCGGCCTTCATCAACTTTGTATTTTCGCCCAATCAAATTTATATTTGCCAAAGAAACGAACGACTTCACGTTAGTGGAGACAAATAGATTGTTGGAAGAAGTTAATGCTCTTCTTCCAACACTTATCAACTTTGGTGATTCTCAAATCTATGTAAAACACGAACTTTTGCTGATAATGACAGACGGAAAGGTGTGTAACGCCTTAACGGAAACTAGTTCATCCCAAAAGTGTTTCATCTGTGGCGCCACTCCCAAGACGATGAACGATGACCCCGCGATGTTTAACAGCAATCAAGAACATTTTGGCTTTGGTTTATCTACACTTCATGCTTGGATTCGTTGCTTCGAATGTCTTTTACATATCAGTTACAAGTTGAATATTAAGAAATGGCAGGCTAGAAGCAACGAAGACAAAGCAGATATCAAGGTTCGTCCCAAGGAAATCAAATTGAAATTTAAGAACGAGATGGGACTCATTGTAGATAAACCAAAGCCAGGATTTTGGTTCTTCAAATGATGGAAATACAGCCCGTCGCTTTTTCAAGAATGCTGAGATGAGTGCTCAGATCACAGGGTTGGATGTTACAATTTAGTTTGATGTTATTTTGAGAATTGTCTTCTGAATTCGAAAAATTTTGTCTTGAAACCAGAAAACATTGTCTTAGTCTCTATTCGTGATACTGTATGCCTGCTACTGTGCATAAAATATTAATTCACAGCACAGAAGTCATCAAAGCGGCATTGCTTCCAAATGGGCAGCTTTCCGAAGAGGCTCAAGAAGCACGGAACAAAGATTGCCGCAGATTTAGGGAGTACAACACCCGCAAGTGCTCGCGTGTTGCCACGAATAGAGACTTACTGTGCATGTTAATTATAACATCTGATCCTTTGATCAATAGCCTTCGAGAGATTCCCAAAAAAAAAGCCGGAAAAAATATGTACAGATGTATTAAAGTTAATTGTAAGCCCTAGCATAGAAGAGTCAAGATTGGAATCGTCATCATATTGTCGCACAATGCCACAAAATGATGACGATTATACAGTAAACGACTCATCAGAAGACTCTGATAATGATTATTAGGTTCAGCTACTATTTTTAGTTATGTAGTGCTTGTACTAAGCATGTAAACCTTGACTTGTAAATTTTTCTTTATCAATAAATGAGTATTTTTATTTTACATATAATTACAGTCAGTATCATTATGCTAAATTTATTACAGAGCATTTATAACATTTATTTTAAAATTAAACAAAAACAATTTTTGACTGGAATTTTCAAAAACAATTTTTTTTTGAACCGAACAGCAAGAAATATGTACCTTAAAAAAATCAAAAACATTTTAAAATACCAACTACTTATGTATGTATAATGTACAAGTTACCTACCTGAAAGGCAGGTATTATTTGAGTTTATCCTTTTTGTGTCAATAAAACTAAGTAATATGGATTAATTGTTTTATTTTTAATTGACAAATGCAATAAATGATTTTTCATCTGGTTATTATTAAAAAATAATAATACAGTGTCTTTCATTTAGTTGCACATTCAAGTTTGTAGAAAAATTCGTGCACATACGCAGAATATTTTGTTTTTGTTATACAATGTTTTGTGCAGCTGGACAAAAAATACAGGTAAGCGAAATGCAGCTAAATGAAAGACACTGTATTATAATTTTTAATTCTAATAACCATACAAAATACCCTTGCCCTTTAGTTCCGTTATCTACCTGCTAAGCTGATGCAATCCTACCGCGATATGCAAGGGTGGCTGTATTACACAAATTTTATCGATATTGAGTACATGCGGTAAATTGTGAATAAAACCCACATTTATTAACCGATTTTCATGATTAATACCTTATTTTATTTTCCAGATACGCAGCTGTCAGAAAAAATGTATAATATTTTGTTTTTCTTTTGTTATTGCGCTTTTTTACCAAAAAAAATAATGAATTTTACACGAAAAAATTTTTTTTCTCTCCATTAATTTCTAAATAACTCCAAAACGATAAAAGATAAAATAAAATAATATTCAATCAACTTTAATAAAATTTTGTTATGCATTTTTTAATGTTTTATTTATAAAAATCTGACAAGTTGTTCCCGAGTTATCGTTAAATATGTCTGCGTAGCTGACTAATTTAGGGGAAAAAATTAGCCACGCCCATAAAAAAAACCAACGGGATGAATTTTTTCTTAAAATAACTTAATATGCCTAGAATATACATAAACAATTGAAATAAGTGAAAAAATAATTTTGTCCAGCTAACTTGTACTAGTCGACACACTGTGGGACGCCAAGGGATAATGTGTAGGTATTTGAGAGGATACCATTTGCTTTGACTCTAAAGGATCTATATTGTAGGAAGTTATGAATGAATTTTGGGAGAGCGCCTCTAAGCCCAGTGGAGTGGAGTTGTGTCCGTATAGTAGTTCTGTCTGTCATGTCAAAGGCAGATGTTAAGTCATGTCAAAAGAAGCGAGTAGTAGATGGTTCTTGTGAAAAAATGTACGTCTTATGTCAGTCACGTTTCGCTAACCATGTTAGCTTCATCAGGAGCGATGATTGACTAAAGATAAACTACAAATCTACCCTATTTATACTTAGCCTAACCCTTGAATTACTCAAGCGGAATTAATGGCATAGGCAAGGCCATCAGTTCCGGTCAAGTAACCAGTAGAGGGGACTATAAGGAATAGGCCCTCTGTCTTTATTTAAACTACTTTTACATTTTATAATTTCCATACTTTCGTATGCGTTCAACAATCTCCTATCAGATACATTTTTAATTAATCTTAGATTATCTAATGTTACAATATGGTCAGCTTCAAGGGCATTTTCGGCAATGCTAGACTTTTCGGCTCTATTGTATTTTAAGTGTGCTAAATGTTCTTTAAATCGTATTTTAATTGACCTTTTAGTTTGCCCAACATACTTTTTGTATCATTCATTACAACTAATTTCATAAATTCCACTTTTGTCACAATTAGGAATCTTATTTTTGGGATTTCCTAAGATATTCCTCAGATTGTCTGATGACTTATAGACTAAGGTGAGGCCTACCTTATTAAATACCTTATTGAGTCCCCTGCTATATTTCGGATTATATGTTATGGAGACATACTTGGTGTTATTTTCTTCGCGTGTAAAAAAGATGGAATTTTGAATATTTAACCTGAACCTATTTATTAGCTTGTTTACTAAGTCATCGTCATAATCATTAACTCTAGTTATATTTCTAATACGATTCCTTTCATTATTAAAGTTTACTCTATTCAGAGGAAAAGTGACCAAACGATGAACTAAAAAATGTAATGAGGCTAATTTGTGTTGTTTGCAATGAAATGAATCATTAGGAATATATCTATTTGTTACTGTCTTTCCTATAGATATTAAATTCTAATCTACTATTATTTTTAATAATTAATATATCTAGAAAAGGCAGTTGTCCTTTGTTTTTTCAACTTCGTAAGTGATTTTAATGGAATCATACCGGCTAATTAATTTGGAAACAAAATCATCAATATTTGCTTTCTTTGTATCAAAAATCGCGAAAATATCATCCACATACCTATACCATACTCTTGGAAAATATTCAAATTCTTGACTGGCTTCGGTTTCAAACTTACTCATGAATAAATTGGCTATGAAAGGTAATAAGCAATGCGACCCATTGTTTCATCAGTCGGATCACCCACATATTTAATATCCAAATGGTTATCAAAAGAACTTGAGAATTTACCATTAAATACTTTCGCAGTTAAGAATTCTTTAGAATTCATTAATAAAACAAAAAATCTAGTTCTTAATGAAGGTGAAATCTTAATTTCTTTTGATATCAGTTCTTTGTTCCCAAGTGTGCCAATACCTACAAACTTTACAATATCTCAAGGAATTACTTAGGATGAATGACTTTGAGGATGAAATTATTCATGAATACTTAACATTATCTAAACTTTGTATGGAACAAAATTATTTTCAATATAACGGTCAATTTTATGTTCAGAAAGAAGGAACAGCTATGGGTAATTGCTTATTACCTTTCATAGCCAATTTATTCATGAGTAAGTTTGAAACCGACGCCAGTCAAGAATTTGAATATTTCCCAAGGGTATGGTCTAGGTATGTGGATGATATTTTCGCGATTTTTGATACAAAGAAAGCAAATATTGATGATTTTGTTTCCAAATTAAATAGCAGGTATTAAATTCACTTACGAAGTTGAGAACAAAGGACAACTGCCTTTTCTAGATATTTTAATTATTAAAAATAATAATAGATTAGAATTTGATATCTATAGGAAAGACACAGTAACAGATAGATATATTCCTAATGATTCATTTCATTGCAAACAACACAAATTAGCCTCATTACATTTTTTAGTTCATCGTTTGGTCACTTTTCCTCTGAATAGAGTAAAACTTTAATAATGAAAGGAATCGTATTAGAAATATAACTAGTTTTAATGGTTATTACGATAACTTAGTAAACAAGCTAATAACTAGACATAAGTTCAGGTTAAATATTCAGAATTCCACCTTTTTTTACACGCGAAGAAAATAACACCAAGTATGTCTCCATACCATATAATCCGAAATATAGCAGGGGACTCAATAAGGTATTTAATAAGGTAGGCCTCACCCTAGTCTCTAAGTCATCAGACAATCTGAGGAATATCTTAGGAAATCCCAAAGATAAGATTCCTAATTTTGAGAAAAGTGGAATTTATGAAATTAGTTGTAATGATTGTGACAAAAAGTATGTTGGGCAAACTAAAAGGTCAATTAAAATACGATTTAAAGAACATTTAGCACACTTAAAATACAGTAGAGTTGAGTAATTCAAGGGTTAGGCTAAGTATAAATAGGGTAGATTTGTAGTTTAGCTTTAGTCAGTCATCGTTCCTGATGAAGCCAACATGGTTAGCGAAACGCGCGTCGAGTGCAAAAATAAAGTGTTTGGTGTAGTGGTGATATATACTGAGTAGTGTCATTGTGCCAAAGATTCCACATTCCCAACTTAGTCTATTATCCAAGACAGGCGATGAAGCACCATACGTTCGAGAATCTTGCACAAGTGATTTGTAAGGGATATAGGTCGATAACTGTTAGGGGTGGATCTTGATATACCAGGTTTGCAAATGGGGATGATAGTAGAGTGTAACCAGGTGGAAGGGAATTTGGAATAGATCCAAATATGGTTGTAAAATGTTAGGAGAGAGTCAAGTATGTTTTTAGAAAGATGATTTATCATTTCGACGTGAATGTTGTCTGGACCAGGGGCTGTCCGTTTGGTTTTGCGTAGAGCGTCATGTAGTTCGGGAAGGGAAAAGGGGGAGTTATAATGAATAGACTGGTCAGTATCAAGGGTGCTAATATCTGGAGGTAGGAGAGACATGGGATTGGGGCTATGTGCTTTTTGAAAGTAGTGTGAGGCAAGTCCATTTGATATTTCCTTTTGATATGTGTATTATTAATGCGGATAATAGAGATTTTGTTGGAAGGGGGAGCCCTTCATTCTCCTTACCGCAGTCCATAATGAGTTTGAAGATATTGGTGATTTGATATTGGAGACAAACTTGTTCCAGGATTCAACTTCAGCTTGTCTAATGATTTTCCGAGCCATGGATCTCATTCTCTTGAGGGCAATAAAGTTTTCCGTGGTGGGGTGACGTTTGAAACGTTGAGTTTTGTACAGCTTTTGAGCATGAGGGAGTCCACCAAGGCACAGGCGATTTATTGAATGTCGGATTCAAGGAAGGGATGGCTTTTTGAGCAGCCGTTAGGATTGAGTTTGTAAATTCATGAAGATGTTCATTTATGTCATTGATGGGGAGGGGAGGAGGAGAGGCTAGAGTAGAGAAAGATTCCCAATCCGCTTTTGATAGAATCCATTTGGTTTGTCTATCGGGGAAGCATGGACTGGATGAGGGAAATGTATAATAGGGAAATGATCGCTGTTGTAGGGTTCGGGGGCGATATCCCATTCAAGGATTGTGGATGGTGAGGGACTTCTGATGGTTAAATCGATGGAAGAGATCCAGAGGAGGAGCTAAGGAAAGTGGGGGTTGGGTGGTTAAGAACCATAAGGAAATAAGATCAGCAATGGTCTCACCCCTAGAAGAAGTCGAACGCGAACCCCACAATGTATTATGAGCATTGAAGTCTCCGATCAACAGGAAAGGTGTAGGGAGTTAAGAGATAAGGTCGGAGAGTGTGCTAAGGGTTATTTGATAGGAGGGAGGGAGGTAAATATTGCATATGGTGATAGGGATATGTAGGGTAATTGTGGCAGTGACCGCTTCGAGAGGGGTGTTTAAAGGGATAGGGGGAGAAATAAAGGCTACTGTGGAGGTAAAGTGCAACTCCATCAGATGCTCTTGATTGTTCAGTTCTATTCTTATAAATTATGTTGAAATTTTTAAGGTGTATATGAGAATTTGGATGGTTTATACAGGTTAATCACCAAGGAGAGATTTTCTTGGGAATGGCCGTTCACATTCCATTGAATAATTGGGGAGAATGTTGCGGTAAGGAGAAATTACTTCGTTTTGGTATTCTGTTTAGGCGGCGCGATAGTATCAAATTCCATGAGATTATCGGAATAATTAATGTCCAATATGGACTCGCTTGAAGAGTTGGGCGTGGTTTTAGTAGAGCGACTTTGTTTTTTTTGGGGGGAATTTTAGAAGGAGTTGTGGGTTGCTGGTTTAAAACAGGTTTAGATATTTGAGATTTAGTGGGAGAATGGGTCTTAGGATCTTGTTTGGAGGATTGTTTGGGATCTGGAGAGGAATTGGAAAGGAGAGAGGGGAGGAAACGATTGAGGGTTTATTTGAGGACATTTGATTGAAGCGGAGGAAAAACGGAGGGTATTTTTAGGAGTAAGGTCACATTGTGTGGATGAACTTACCATCTTGGGTTTCGAGCCTTTGATGATGTCACTAAATGTTTGTGGGGAAAACAGGGTGTAGTGTGAAATATTTGCGTTTAGCATCAAAGTAATTTAACCTTTCCGTGGTCTTAAGTTTTTGTGTTTCAATTCAGTGTTAAATTTGGAGCAGCCCTTGTACCTAGGCGAATGAGACTCTTCGCAATTTATACGCTTAGGCATTTTGGAACATTAGGCATCAGTATGTGTTTCGTGACTGCAAGAGGGACAAATGGGACTCTGGGCACACTTGGCAACCCTATGTCCAAACCTCTGACAAGAGAAACACCGCATGGGGAGAGGAATGTAGGGCCTGACACGAATAGGATACCAGCCAGCATGGATTCTTGCTGGTAACTAATGTAGTTTAAAAGATAGAATGAATGCGTAAGACGGTTTTGGACTTTCTTTCCTCTGTGGAATCCTATAGATTTCTATGACTCCTTGCTCTTTGAGATTCTCAAGTATCTCATTGGTGCAATGTTGAAGATCACGGTATGTTATAACACCTTTGACTGTATTGAAAGTTTTATGTGCTGAAGATGTGACTTCAAAATCATGTAATTTAGTCAGATTACCAGTGATTTCAGACTGTTTTTCATTGCTCACCTCTATTAGTAATGGTCCAACAGCCATTTTTCTGATGTAAGACTGAGTACCAACACTTGCTTGCAAAGCTTTATACAATAAGAATGGAGATGTCTCCGTAAAGGAGCCATTCATCCTTGTTATCTTGAAAAAACGATCATATGCTTGTTGGTGCGGAGAATTAGGGCTAGAATCAATTCGCGGTCGCTTAGAACCGATGACAGGGGGAAAATTAAAATTATTTAAATGTAGAGACATATGTGGTCCCACGAGTAACCTGAGACATACAAGGTCCACCCCAGCAGAGCTCGGATACTGGGGCAACGCTTTATACAACGGAGGACGCCCTGTTTCCGAGGGAACCGTTAAAGACCCAAATTTGCGAGGAACCATTCATCTCCTCGCTATGGTTTCTTAACAGCTTGAGATTTCACTTTGACACTTACGCACAGGACAAACAGAAAGGACATAACCATACGACCCAACATGACTCAAGTACCTCGGGGGCGTCAAACCCCGTACTAGACCAGATAAACTGATCTAGCCCCTGAGGGAGCTTTGCACTTGTGTTTGAAGGCATAAAAACCAATTTTATTTGCTGTAGATCAACTTCAGGGTGCGCTGGACAGTTGTCCATCAAAAGTAATATTTTTCTGTTTGTGAATTTTAATTCTTTGTCCCATTTGATCAGTTCGTTTTTAAAAATTTCTGATGTTATCCAGGCTTTACTGTTTGATTTGTACTTTACTGGTAAATGTTTGTTTTTAAAACACTTGGGATTGGCGGACTTTCCTATCACCAACAATTTTCTGTTCTCTGTTCCAGACATATTTGCAGTTACCAACACAGTAATCCTTACTTTTGATAATTCTCCACTAGCACAATTCTCTCCGACAAACTTTAATGTATTATCAGGCGTCATCTTGTAAAACAAACCCGCTTCATTCGCATTAAAAATGTCCACATATTCATCACTTTCTCGAATTTCTGGCCATACATTGGCCAACCACTGATCAACAACAGTCATATCCACTTCTGCATTTTCTCCTACTATCTTACCCTCACTAATATTATGTCGCTTCTTAAATAGTTCAATCCAACTTCTAGAACAGTTAAACTCGGTGTTCTCTATTTTCCTTCCTAATCCACTAGCTTTCTCTTGTAAAGTATAGCAGGTAATAGGAACATGTTCAGGTCGTTCTTGACTAAACCATTTAAGGAGCACTTTATCGACTTGGTTATGCTCGTTGAGCTACTTGTAGGCGATTTATAATGTCTTGATTCAAAGCCCACGTTTCCGTTCCATATGTCAATACTGGCAACACACATTGATCAAATGTGTTCGCTTTTAGTGTATTTGGGATGTTGGAAAGGAAGATGTTCTGCAATCTGCCGACCAAGCCAATAATATTCTCCTTGATAGATCCGCTTTCAAGTTTTCGTTGGATGTTACTATTTTTTAATGAATGAATCCATGCTTGTGATTTTCGCGTTTTCAGTGTTCAGTTCTGCTTCTTTATCACAATCGTCATTTGTCATGAATATGGTTTTGGTGATATTTATCTTCAGACCAACCTTCCTGGACTTGTTGTTAAGTTCGTTCAGCATTTCTTCCAATTCTTCTTTGTTGTCAGATATAAGCACAATATCATCCGCGAATCGCAACTGATTAAGTTGCTCTTATACCCTTACTTGTCCATGAAAGTTGTTTGAAAAGATCTTATAGCGCCAACGCGGCGAGATGGTATCCCTTTGATGTATCCCTCTTTTCATTTCTATCTTATTGGTGTTTTCTTTCTTTACTATCAAAAATGTTGCATTGTTGCATTTATATATATATATATATATATATATATATATATATATATATATATATATGTATGTATATATATATATATATATATATATATATATATATATATATATATGTATATATATATATATATATATATATATATATATATATATATATATATATATATATATATATATATATATATATATAAGGGATCAAGGCTGTATGTATTAAATAATCGGCACATTCTCGTGAGAGGACTGTAATAGCCATAATTAGCACTGTGAAATGGAATATTGAGCAGTACACTGCCACGAGTTGGACGCTCTCCAAAAGTGGTGGACAGGAAATAAAGCCATTCAGGAGTTTATATAGGAATAAAACATCTGCAAGATCCCTACGCTTCTCCAAAGTAGCCACACCAAAAGCGTTCATAATCACCTTATAGTCAATATGAAAACGTGCATCCTTATAAATATTTATTCCAACTTTAAAAGCTAAAGTTCGTAGAAATCTACGCTGCACTGACTCACTCTCAGCAATATGGCACTGGTAAGATGGTGACCACACTGCCGAAGCATACTCCAAACCAGAGCGGACCATTGAAAAATACAACACTCTAAACGTGCTAGCCGACAATTGCTTACTATATCTGGTAACAAAACCAAGATTTCTGAGACCCAGTTTCAAAATATTATTAATATGGCCACGAAAATTAAGTTGACTGTCCAAAAGCACACCCAAGTCACAAATCTCCGACACCGGCTCAAGCAGGGCGCCGTTCAAACTATACCAATATTCCGCTTCCTACCAAAGGAAATGCAGAAACACTTTTTAACATTTAGACTTAAGCCATTTCTTTCTGACTAGTGATAGAGTCGATTCAGATCTTCCTGCAAACGCGTAACATCGTTTACACTTACTATTCTTCTGTACAATTTGAGGTCATCCGCAAATAAAATATATTCAGAATGGTTGAACATCTCCCAATATCATTAATGAACAAATTAAAAAGGAGAGGCCCACAGTGTGAACCCTGCGGGACACCTGAACATACCGATATGTTTCTTGAAATATGATTTAATATACGTATACACTGGCTAGGTTCAGTCAAAAAACTCTTGATCCACCTAGTCACGCTCGTGCCGAATCCCAGGGCTCGAAGCTTTCCCACCAAAAGCTCATGATTAACCCTGTCAAACGCCTTCGAGAAATCAGTGTATACAGCATCAACCTGCATACCTCTCTCAAACGCGCCCAACAGATATTGCTCGTAACTTAGTAAGTTTGTGAGTGTGGATCTTCCCCGAGAAAAGCCGTGCTGCTCGTATCTCACAAAGTTCCTACAAATCCATGAAAGTTGGACCGCGACAAGCTTATCGAAGAGCTTCGGTATAGCCGACTGAATACAAATACCCCTGTAATTGGTTATATCCTGACGATTTCTCGATTTATAAATGGGTGTCAAAAAGCTAGTCTTCCAATATTGCGGAAAAAAAAACGCAGGAGTCTAACGACAAACAGAAGTTATAGTGTAGTGGTCTGTTCAGGGAAAACACATGAGAATAACTCATCTTAAGCTGATTAATGCCTTCAAATACTTCGGCCAATGAGACCCCCACAACGTTCACGTCCGGTACGTTATCAATATTACAGGCTGAAAAGTCACAGTTCTCTCTCACATAACTAGCCGAAAAATGACGCGCGAACAAATCCATGATGCCATTGCCATCATTAGCAAGTGAATCCATCAAAAACATGCTATGTGGATAAGACGTACACCTTCTGGAATTGTTAACGTCTCTCCAAAAAAACGCAGGGTTGACTCTTAAGTCATTGTCAGCTCTAGACAAATATTCTTTATAGCAAGCTGATTGAAGACGTTTACATGTATCACACAATAAAGAAAACTCTTGGTATGAGGTGAATAAACCGTTTTGTTTATACTTTTTGTGCGCAATTTTCTTTTGCATAACCAGTGTTTGTAAGTCTGCAGAGAACCACGTTGGAAAATTTGTTGTTCTAAAGCGTTTAACCGGTACGAAGATGGCAATGATATATATCAAATATTGTAAAAATTCTCGACACAAACATTTATATCAGTTTCATTGAAAACCGACTCCCATGAAACATAAGCTAAAAATTCATTGATTAATTGAAAATTGCAATTCTTAAAATCGTAGTATAGTATGTCACATTTCAAACTATTGTTGCCAACATAGATGGGAATCGATATTTCATATGCAATATGGTGCTGAGAAACATTTAAAATACACTCAAGGGCAACAGAAACATTGACCTCTTGATTGTTACAAAACACAAGATCAAGAAATCTTCCATGTATATTGGGAATAGAGTTTAGTTGTTTCATATTGAGATATCCATAGCACGCACATATAATATTCGCCGAAGAGGACGCGGGACACTGCACACTTAAACCATCGTCTCCATCCAACCAGACAGCATCAGGCAAGTTATAATCACCACAAATGAGAACCTCGCTATTATTAAATCGTTCTATTAATATTATATATATATATATATATATATATATATATATATATATATATATATATATATATATATATATATATATATATGTATATATATATATATATATATATATATATATGTATATATTATATATATATATATATATATATATATATATATATATATATATATATATATATATTATATATATATATATATATATATATATATATATATATATATATATATATATATATATATATATATATATATATATATACACACACACACACACACAGTAGAACCCCGGTTATCCGAGGTAACGTAGGGGGGCACCCTCCTCGGATAATCCGGTATTTGTTTTTTATTCATTCAAAAAATAAACACCAATACTTTAAAAAGATGTATTAATGTTTTTTAACATATAAATAGGTACATACATTATAAAACAGTGAAATAGGTATCTATGCGCTTCTGTTTCATATTGCATTTTCTTTTTCTCGCTGCAATGTTTCTCCATCTATTAAGAAGAAGCAAATCCGCTGGGGTTGCCTCTGGTTGTTGTTCGATATACCTCAAAGCTTTCTCCAAAGAAGCAAAACCTTCTTGATGAGAGATCTTAGTGGGAGACTGTTCATCCACCGCCGCTTCGTCATCGTCATCTGATTTTTCGGTTTCCTGAAAGGCATTCGTTATTTCTTCAATACTCATTTCTTCTTCTAAATCATCTGCTGTAATCCATTCAACAACATCTTCTCTTGTTACATCTTCGCAACCTTTTTAATTTTTGCATTATTTCAAATAAACTTTTTTCTTTTTCTTCTATCTCGCTGTCAAAATTTGAACAGGACATTTCTCCATGGCTTTTCAATTTCAAAGCTAATTCATTTAATGGAGTATCATCTTCACTCTCATTATAGTCCTCAAAATCAATAACATTTGACCAAGATTTTTGACTAGTGGTAGTACGCACAGAATCCCAAGCTTGACTTACCCAGTAAATAACTTTTTTCAGTGTAACCTTTCTCATCCATTGATAATATCCTCCTTTTCTGTGTATTCTAACAGATGTTCAAAATATAAACGCCTTTAAATGTTTTCGAGGATGCCTTGATCCATTGGTTGCATTATGCTGGTTACATTTGAAGGAAAAAATTTTACAACAATTTCGCCCACATGAAGTCCTTCTCCAGGGTGAGAAGGGGCATTATCCCTTAACAAAATGGCTTTAATAGGAAGACGGTTTCTGTTCAAAAAATTTAGTCACAGATGGCACGAACTCTTCTTCAAACCAGTTAGTAAAGGTCGCATCCATCCTTGCGCTCTTCTGAGTTTTGTATTAGACTGGTAGGGCTTTAGGTGAGATGTATTTTACAGCTCTTGGACGTGCAGACTTGCCAATCACCATCAGTGGGATTTTGTGCTTGCCAGATGCATTGGAATATACCATCATAGTTAATCTTTCCTTACTTCGTTTGTGCCCAGGAGCTGATTTTTCCTGTCGATTTTTGATGGAAACATTTTATAATTCAGACCAGTTTCATCACAGTTGTAAATTTGATCACATGTGTATCCACAATCTTCGATTTGCTTTTTAAAGTTCTGCTTAAACTTCTCAATTGATGACACATCAGCAGAAAGTTTTTTACCACATACAGTCAGTTGTCGTACACCGTACCGTTTTTTCCAGCGGTCAAGCCATCCAGAACTGGCGGTAAACTGATCCTATCTCTGGGAATTGCCTACTAATCATTATTACTTTTTGTTGTAAAATTGGAACTGACAGAGGCACACCTTTTGATCTCTGTTGGTTAAACCACATGAATAAAGCTTCGTTAACCTTTTTATAGTCGCCGGTTTTCATTGATTTTCTTCCTGAGGACGAGGAGGCTTGATTTATACACCACTCTTCTATTTTTGTGTGGTTTCTTTTCCAATCTCCAACTGTTACCTCACCTACTCCATAATCTCGTGCAACAACTTTAATTGTCTCTCCTGTTTCAATTCTTCTGATGGCTTTTAATGTTTCTTCAATAGGAACGATTCTTTTACGCTTGTTTTGCTCCATTATAATACGACAAACAAAAATTCAAACAAAGCAGTTCGTATTAATTACATTTAACTACCAGAACTCCAACAAAATAAATCATGTGAGTATACTCGTACTTCTCCGTAGTAAACGCTATAACGCACTGCATTCACGCAAATTTGCATGCTGAAAGAGTCCAAAAACATAAATAGGGGAACCCCTCACACGGGCCAGGGGGATTCCCCGAACGCCCCGACGATTTTAAATGGAAATATGTACATACATATTTTAGAAGCTCCGTTAATACGCAGTATAGACGCGCGTACCTCGGATAATCAGGTTCTTAGATTGGCTTGGTTAATCCGGAGCTCGGATAATCGCGACTCGGTTAATCGGGGTTCTACTGTATATATATATATATATATATATATATATATATATATATATATATATATATATATATATATATCTATATATATATATATATATATATATATATATATATATATATATATATATATATATATATACTGCCTTAATATTTTAACAAAACGATAGCAAAGTAATTTTTTTATGATATATAATTTTTTTTTCACTTTTAGATTTGTTATAAAAAAAACCGTTTACCATTTTTTTCAGTCAATATTACTTTCCGGAAAAAGTGAAGTTAGTTGATAACGTCAAAGGAATGTACCGAGTTGCCTATCCTAACTGAAGTAATAAACGGTTTACCTCGGCATGTTTAAAAGTTTTTCTATAAATTAGGATACTAAAGTGATTTTAAAGTAGTTTTTTAAAAGTTAATGAAAAGACTAGTGTCATTAAAAAATAAATTAATTTAAATCTACTACGGAAAAACGGGCCAAACCCAAAATAAACTGTTTAAAGTTTTTTCAATAAGTGTAGGTTATAAAGCCTTGATGATTTTGGTGTACAATTGTTCATGGAAAAATAAACCATTCCGCGATAAATGAGTTAAAATTTTTAGTAAGTTAAGCAATTGAACAAAAAACTCATCTTTGGGGGAGTGTACTTAGTTGCCTATCTTGACTGATGAATAAATGGCTGCTGCTCTCGGCTTTTTAAAAGTTTTGCTATAAATTAAGATCTATAAAGTGATTTTAAAGTAGTTTTTTAAAAGAAATTATCTTAAATCTACTACGGGAGAAACGGGCCAACGCAAAAATAAGCGGTTTCAAAGTTTTTTGAATAAGTGAAAGTTTTAACCTTTATTTTAGCGTACAGTTGAAATAAATATAATTAACTGGTCGGTCGGTTATTTTAAAAGGTAATAGTTTTGATATCTATCTTTTTTATTAAATTCGTTGGGAAAGGCCGATTTGTTACTGGATTAATTGTACCTAAAATTTTAAAATCTGTAATTGTTAAAAAAATCGTATATTTGGCAACACCGGCCTGCGCCTATTATGTCAGTCTGTTATAGGCGGGTTAAATTTATAAATAATTTGGTAAAAAGTTTTACTTTTTTTTTTAATTTTTCAAAAATTGTATCGAATGTGCTTCCACATGACCCCGCGAGTCACCCCTTTCAATATATGCAGTGAATTATATAACACCCTGTATAATATATATATATATATATATATATATATATATATATATATATATATATATATATACATATATATATATATATATGTATGTATGTATGTATGTATGTATATATATATATATATATATATATATATATATATATATATATATATATATATGTATATATATATATATATATATATATATATATATATATATATATATATATATATATATATATATATATATATATATGTATATATATACGTATGAAATAATGATTCCACGGCATTTATTAATCAGTGTATTAAAAAAATGTTTAAATTAAAGTTATAGGATGTTATACGGCGCACATGCTGACACTGACAATAAAATGTTTTGAACTGTCCGTTCGAAGAAATTACGCCATCTTAATTTTTTTTTAATGGAAAGACTTGTATATTATTTTATTTTTGAGTCCCACTAAAAATTCCAGATATTATTTCTGTAACATACCATATATCTAAATTGAACTGTTTTGGAATTATTGATATTTGAAATTAAGGAGATCAAATTTAATTTTTTTTTTTAAGCTGGTTTGTGTCAAACATTTACTGTCAGGTAAGGACTTAACACGCCAAAAAATGATTTACTGACGAAAACGTTTATTGCTGCATTTTGTGAAACTGCAATTTGAGCGTAATATCGTAACGGTGCATTTAACAGAAACTGAAAGAATCACTTTGTTAATGATCGTTGGTTACCGAGACCGTAGGAGAACACAACAGGAGGTGTGTGATCTTTTTAACGCAGAACATCTGAATCGAGAACCTATTACCCAATCCGTAGTTAGTAAAACAATAAAACGATTTAGACAATCAGCTCATGTTAAGGATCGTTCTAAATCTGGACTTCCAAAGCATAAAACAAGCGATGAGGAAAAGTTAGATGTTTTATTGGAAATTACAGAAAATCCCTATACAGCCACTCGTCAGTTTTGCCTAGACCACAACATAAGTAAAGGTACCTTAAGTCGTATACTGAATGAAGAAAAATTGCCTCCATACAAACCCATTCTATTGCAAGAATTATCT
>JAHKBH010001811.1:40000-45870 GCA_019049505.1 Pachyrhynchus sulphureomaculatus
ACTTTTCACAACGCTGGTTGTGAGGTGCCGCCTCATTTCGTCAGCCGCATCAATTATTTTTTGTCTTAGGACATCCACGGTTTCAATAGGAGTCATCTGGTCGTATACGAGACTTTTCATGTGACCCACACATAAAATCCATCGGTGCTAGGTCTGGGCTTCTCGCCGGCCAAGGTATGGGTCCGCCTCTTCCAATCCATTTGTTGGGATAATTGTCATTGAGTCATGCACGAACACTTCCTCTGTAGTGAGCTGGGCAGCCATCGTGTTGAAAGTACATGTTTTGTCTCAAACCAATAGGTAGGTCTTCCTTCAAATTAGGTAAATCGTTCCGCAAAAAATTGTCGTATTCCTCGCCATTCAAATTATCTGGCAGGAAGAATGGCCCAACCAAATAATTTGAAATTATACCCATCCACACATTTAAGCTGAATCTTGTTTGTGATCCTTTCGTTCTTTTTTTGTTTAGGTTGCTTTCCTCTTTAGAAGCCCAATAGTGGGCATTGTGGTAGTTTGTAAGACCGTCTTTGTCGAATTTCGACTCGTCAGTCCATAGTATTTTCTTAAAAAAAGATGCATCTTCGACATCGGTATTGAGCATAAATCTGCAGAATTCTAATCGTCGCAACGGATCCCCTTCTTCAATGACTTGCACGGGCGTATAGTGGTAAGGGTGTTGCCCAACAGTATGCATTACAAACCATACCTTCCACTGCGAAATACCAAGCTGTTGTGCGACAACATTTGTAGATGTGGTTGGGTCCACCTCAAAGAGACGTCGTATTTCGTTTTCTTCGTCTTCGTCAAAGATACGTGGTCGTCCCATGTCAGTCCGCCGTCTTTTGTTTCTCGTAGTCTTCGATAAGTTCCATCAAATACGCTAACATCAGGTACACGACGAGTAGGATATCGCAGTATGTATTCATCATGTGCACGCGACGACACTCCTTCGCAAAATCCGTAACACATTAGGATGTCAACATATTCCTCGTTGGTATACGTTGCCATATTCACAAGCAGAGATCAAAATCCAATTACGAGCCAATTCACACAGTCAGAAGATGAAACACAGATATTTTTGAAAAGCACGGTTTAGCACATCTACCACGGACGAATCGCATGAGCAGACTAAAAATCATTTAATAATGTTTAGTGAACAGAAAATGTCACTCGCACAGAGAGTACCCCGACCGGAAAAAATGCTTACACAACCCTTTTTATTGTTTGAAGGTGCAGATAGTAAACCGGTAATTGGTAGTATCTAAATTCTATTATTATGTTACTCTACATTTGGGCCTATTGAAATCTCATTTTCTTAGAATTTTCAATAGATCCAGTACATATTATACCGTTTTAGATAGCTAAAAAGACGTAAAAGTTTTTAAAATAATTTGCAGAATAACTTCCATACATTTTTTTTTTCTCTTTATTGATTTAAAGTAGGAAACACTTGGTTTAAAATTCGTAATTTAGAAACATTATCAAGCCGCCATTTGAAACTGTTAGTAACTAGTTCAAATTTTTTTGATGATTTTTGATACTTGACATACAGACTAACTAAAAATAACCAAAAAATCGCACTCGAGAACCTCTAATAAAAAAAAATCGACATAAAAGCAAAAAAAACATTTTTTTTTAGAAAATCTTTAAACTTCAATATCTCGAAAACGGTTAAGTTTAGGACATCATGTCATAGAATTAAATCGGTCAGAAACGACCTGAGACTATAACGTCCTTAATTATCTAGGACGACTTTCCCTGTAACCCTGTATATATATATATATATATATATATATATATATATATATATATATATATATATATATATAATATATATATATATATATATATATATATATATATATAGATATATACGTATATATATATATATATATATATATATATATATATATATATATATATATATATATATATATATATATATATATATATATATATATATATATATATATATATATAATATATATATATATATATATATATATATATATATATATATATATATATATATATATATATATATATATATATATATATATATATATATATATATATATATATATATATATTATATATATATATATATATATATATATATATATATATATATATATATATATATATATATATATATATATATATATATATATATATATATATATACATATATATATATATATATATATATATATATATAATATATATATATATATATATATATATATATATATATATATATATATACGTGTATATATATATATATATATATATATATATATATATATATATATATATATATATATATATGTATATATATATATATATATATATATATATATATATATATATATACATATATACGTATATATATATATATATATATATATATATATATATATATATATATATATATATATATATATATATATATACATATATATATATATATATATATATATATATATATATATATATATATATATATATATATATATATATATATATATATATATATATATATATATATATATATATATATATATATATATATATATATATACTGTGGCGAACAGAATTATGGAAATATTTAAATTCCCATCTGTAGTATTAACTTAAACGTTTTAGAATTTCAATATTTATTTACTTACTTAAAAAACATGCCTCGTATATATATATATATATATATATATATATATACGTGTATATATATATATATTATATATATATATATATATATATATATATATATATATATATATATATATATATATATATATATATATATATATATATATATATATATATATATATATATATATATATATATATATATATATATATATATATATATATATATATGTATATACTGTGGCGAACAGAATTATGGAAATATTTAAATTCCCATCTGTAGTCTTAACTTAAACGTTTTAGAATTGCAATATTTTATTTATTTTTTATTTAAAACAGTTTTCGTTTATTAGAAATGTGCTTAGTTTTTAACGTAACAAAATTATGCACAAACAAAAGTATGGAAACATTTTTGTTATAAAATAAAAATTCCATTAAGAGGATTAAGACGTCGAAAATATCTAATATTTAGTGGCTTTTGCGTCAATCACTGCTTGACATCTTCTGCTCATAGAGTCAATAAGCCTAGCACAAAAATCGGTTGGTGTTTTTTTTCCGTCTTGTTTTAATGCGATCCAAAGTTCGGTTTTTATATTTTTTTTCCTTATTTGTTTATCCAAGTAGTGCCAAAGATTCTCTATCGGGTTCAAATCAGGTGATTGTGAAGGCCAGCGCATCACCCGAATCCTTTGTTCAGAGAACCAATTCTTGGTTAAGCGAGATGTGTGTTTTGGGTCATTGTCTTGTTGAAAAATCCATGACAGTGGCAAATCTTCTTCATAAGGAATCAAATTATTTTCCAATATCTCAAGATACATTTGAGCCTCCATTCTGCCATTTATTTTTGTCAATGGCCCAGTACCAGACCGTCGAAAACAACCCCACATCATAATATTTCCATCGCCATGTTTGACAGTAGGTACAAGGTACTGTGGGTCATATCTTAGACCAACTGGTCTTCTTACATAACCAGTAGAATCACTTCCAAAGAGACTGAACCTAGTTTCGTCACTAAAGATTACTAGAGGCCACTCATTTTGAGTCTAGTCTTTATGTTCCGTAGCAAATTGTAATCTTTCTTTTCCGTGACGCTTTGTAAGGAGTAGCTTTTTAACAGCACGCCTATCATGGAGATTTTCAGATAACAGACGACGCCTAATAGTCATGTCTGATACCAATACACCCTGATATTCCTGTCTTAGTTCTTTATTAACAGCAGTTTTCTTGGCAAGACAATGACCCAAACACACATCTCGCTTGGCCAAGAATTGGTTTTCTGAACAAAAGATTCGGGTGATACGCTGGCCTTCACAATCCCCTGATTTGAACCCGATAGAGAATCTTCAGCACTATCTGGATAAACAAATTAGGAAAAGGAATATAAAAAAACCAGGACGAACTTTGGATCGCATTAAAACCAGACTGGGAAAAAATACCACCAGATTTTTGTGCTACGTTTATTGACTCTATGGGCAGAAGGTGTCAAGCAGTGATTGACGCAAAAGGATATCCCACTAAAAATTAAATATTTTCGACATCTTAGTCGCCTTAGTGGAATTTTTATTTTATAACAAAAATGTTTCCGTACTTTTGTTTGTGCATAATTTTGTTACGTTAAAAACTAAGCACATTTCTAATAAACAATAACTGTTTTAGTCTTCAAAATGTTTGTTCGCATATACATGATTAATAAATAAATATTGTAATTTTAAACTGTTTAAATGTTAAGACTAGAGATGGGAATTTAAAAGTTTTCATACTTATGTATATACCACTGTATATACATATGTATATATATGTATATATATATATATATATATATATATATATATATATATATATATATATTTATATATATATATAAATATTTACTATTATCATTAGCTTATTCCTTCCATAGTAGGATGTAAACCACTCTAAGTTGTCTCCAATGAGCTCTGTTGTTTGCTTTTTACATCCAATCCCGCTATCTTTTTATGTAGTCCGTCCATCTGGTCTGTGGTCTACCTCTGCAGCTTTTATGTTCTTTAGGCCTCCATTCAATATAATGTCATATTTCCCGTCCAATTCCACGTTAATATACATATATATTATATCTGTCACTCTTGATCTTCTTGGTATCTTAGTATCTCGATGTTAGGAATACGATCTTGGAGTCTGGTATTTAGCATTTTCTTCTCAATTGTTCTTTGGTTTACCTGAACTTTTATATATTATACTTTTATTTAAAGCTAATCAGAAGGAGATTTATTTTGCTTCCAAAACAGTGGGCTGGATTTTTGTGGCATTAAATTCTACTTTTTAGGGAGGGTAAACAACACAAGCAGCAACAACAGGGGCATCATGTTTTATCATGGTCACTTCGGTGTCCGTCTGTTTGTCTGTCTGTCTAGCATACCCGATTTTTTTTGAAACTTTTGACATAGAAAGTTGAAATTTGGCACTATAGGAATTGATGACTTGAGGTGTTAATTTTGGGGGGTGAAATCGAAAGTGGAAAAGAATTTTTTTTTACCAGGTCATCGAGTGGGATGTCAAATGAAAGCTTGTAAAAAAGTTCAAAAATATATAATATATCTCGAAAAGTACTGATCAAAAAATTTTGAAAAAACTCCGGAATATTCTCTACAGGGTGTAGATTGAACGAAAATTATCACGAGTGGATTACTTTTAATAATTCATCTGATATACAAAAGAAACAAAAATTTCATCAGTTTTTTCTAAAGATCGGAAAAACACTTTGTTGAAAACTCACTTGAGATCTTAAATGGTTGTAGCTTCTACTTGATGGAAATCCATTATAAATATATAATGGACACTTTTTAGTCAATTTCCACTGGTTTATTTATAATTGTGATGACGCGTTTCGCTGTCGATGCATCTTCTTCGGATCTACAGCTTACACTGTGTAAGCTGTAGGTGCATCGACAGCGAAACGCGACATCACAATTATAAATAAACCCGTGGAAATTGACTAAAACCAATATTTTATTATATATTCATTTGACATGTGTTTTGTGACGTCACTGATCATTTTATACCTTCTTAACAAAATTTTTAGTGTTCCGTACGGAACACTTATAAGATCACTTCGGTGTCTGTCTGTCCGTCTGTTTGTCTGTCTGTCTGTCTGTCCGTCTGTCACTCCCGATTTTCTCCGAAACTATTTGTCATAGAAAGTTAAAATTTGGTAGTAATATAGGAATTGATGGCCTCATCAG
>JAHKBH010001812.1:0-21399 GCA_019049505.1 Pachyrhynchus sulphureomaculatus
TTAACAAGCACGTTCGACACTACAAACATTTAGACGCAGTTCGTGAGAGTGTTGCTGAGACTCCAGGTAAAATCAATCGGCACCGTGGTTCAGGAATTGGGAGATTCGCGAGAAGCTCTTCATACAGCGCATTCCCTCACGGAAGCATCTTCATGCTTACAAAGTTCAATGTGACCTCAAGAAACTGATTGCTACTGACCACGGCACAATGAAGAGGAAAATTCGGTGAATGGATGGAGAAAAAAATAAATCAATTTTTACAACAAGAAGAACCAATAAAATTAAAAAAGGACCCTACCAATTTTTATACAAAGCAAACTTAAATCTAACCTTTTTTTTTAAAGGGGTCAATTGAATTATTTTATCCGATAAATAGAAAAGTTCAATTTAATGAATTTACATGAATCCATCCACCTCCATCGTTTTTATACCGGTCTTCATTAATAATATAGTAAATGATAAATTATACCTTATAGGACCATGTCCGTATTCATATACAACAACTTGCATAAAGCTTTAACACGATGTTTCAAAAAACGATCACTAAGTGTGAACCCAAATAAAGCAATGCCTAAAATTCCATAGAACTGTAAAATCAACGTTAAAAATTTGAATATCCCTTGACAAAATCTGCCTGGATGTGATTGGGGGAACGGGGGGTCGGTGAGGCCGTATCATTCGATGTAACCAACCATGTTTTTCCAATCAATCCGAATAAGGAATGTCTAAATTTCATTAAAAATTCACTTTGAAGAAATCTTAATACAATTCCTGTTATAAAACAATGAAATTAATGATGTGCATAGAAGAAAATTATTTTCAATCGAACAACCAAATTTCTGAAACAGTAAGAAGAGCCTTTGCCATGGGATCCCCACTAAGCCCCTTGATGGCCGAAATTTTGTATGTCAGATTTTGAATATACCAAATTTTCTAGAGTCCTAGCTAGGCCTTGGGATGAAATTTTTATGGGCAGTCGGTATGTAGTATCGAACATATTGGTCTGTTTTTAATTTACAGGAGAACAAACGAAATCCTAATTTCAATTCACCCTAAGGTTCTTGAATAGAATACATGCCGAATATAAAATTCATTATTGGAAACAGAAAATGAATAATAACAATAAAGTTCTTAGACCTCTCCATCTCCAAAGATAAACAATAAACTCTCATTCAATATTTTTAGAATAGCCCACTTTTACCAGACACCACTATTCCCAATAATTCATGCCACCCCAACTCACATTAAGTCGCAGCCTACGATCAATGATTCCACAGAACTTTCTCCAATCCCTTTAAATAAACAAAATTTTAGTAGAAAGAATTAGATATATTCAAGGAATATTGGCCCACAATAAACGGATTTTCAGAAAAAAAAGCAATAGATAAACCAAAATTAAAAATAAAACAAAAATCAACTAATTTTAAGACATACTTTATCCCACACGTTAAAAACGATGAAAAATAAACTTTTTCCCTCATTGACATTTTTCGGACCAATTTCAATAAAATTGCATATATATTCGCAAAAGAGACATAAATATCGCTTGTGCAATCACCCCAAAACTTTCCTCCATCTTTTTTATCAAAGTTAAAAAGACCAAAACTCATAAATACCACAGACTCTGGGAGTATTTAAACTGTTCCCATGTAATGAATTTGAAATTTCCGATACTAGTTTCTAAAGAACACCAAACATCTTTATAGTTTAAACAAAGAAAACTCCAAACTTGTGCTATCCACTTCCAGTTAAAACAAATCATATTTGTTCCAAATATAAACCTAATTATTACATAAAGCACATTTTAGGAAGAAAATTTTAGAAGGTATATAAGAATCTACAAGCACAATAAAAATAAAGGATACAATCCTATTGAATAATCAAAAGCAGTAATCCAGAATTCAAACACCTTTATGAGACGTATTTTAGAAGTTTTTTGAAGAAGGAATTTTTATTAAAAAGTTTTCAAAAAAATATTAAAATAGTGTTTCTTCAAATTTGAAACAATAATGTCGTTTAAAAAACCCTCTGTAATAAAATAATTTAAGTTCGTAGTAATTTAAACCGATGGATAATTCCAAATTGTACCTGTTAAATTTGTTATAAATCATAAATAAAATCACCTTAGTTTGTAGTATACGCTTGACAATGATAGAAAACCTAGGAAATTGCAAGTAGCAGATTAAATAAAAAAATAAGTGACAAATAACAAAGTAATTCATTTAATTTAGAAATTTTTCCACTTTTATATTGCTTCCTTTTTTATAACTAATTTTCTATAATTTATATTTAAATGCAACGTCTACACGTTCTGTCTGTCTGTCTGTTCTGTCCGTTAGTGTCGCTTATCACTGGAGAACCACTTATCCAATTTAACGTATCTTTTTTTTTAAAAATAATCATACTATAATGTTCTTCTGAGCCAGGTTATCTGACTTTTATTTTATTACGATAGGTAGCATTGAAAGGAATGGGCCAGTGGACGTTAAAATAGGGCAAGAAGTCGTAAAAAAGTTTGTCCGCTGAGCGCGTTCTCTTGCAATAACACAGTCCTAAACCATTAAATATAGAACAATATACATTGTAAGCAGAGACTATCTATAATTATAATAATGTAAAATGTAAAGTCTCTCTGTCTGTCCTGTTTGTCCATTTAGTGTTGTTTATTCACACGAGGAACCACTTATCCGATTTACCTGTCTTTTTTTTTAAATTCCATACATATATTCTTTGGCCAGATTAAATAATAATAATAATATTCTAGATCTATATTATCATATTACAAAATGCAACGTCTCATCTCTGTCTGTGTGGTCTGTCCCGTTAGTGCGCTTAACCCTCGAGAAACACTTATCCTAGTTTACACGTGATTTTTTAATTTCCTACTATGTTCTCGGACCGTGGTAATAGATTTTTACATTTCCTTTTAATCTATATAGAAGGTCTATCTCTGTCTGTCGGTCCGTTTAGTACGCTTAATCACTGGAGAACCACTTATCCAGATTTTTCGTACTTCTTTTATTAAAACCTATCTTATATGTTCTCCGGCCTAAGTTATAGGCTATATTTTATTAACGATAGGTAGCATCAGGATAAGGAGCAGTTAAGTTTAATATTGAAAGAAGTCAGGAAGAAAGTTTGCAGCTAGCGCGTTCTCTTGCAATAAGACAGACTAAACCATTATGATATGGAACAATATTTTGTAGCCGATGAATTCTCTATAATCATAATGCAACGTTCTCTCTGTTTCCCTGTCTGTCTAGTGCACTTGTATATCTTATCTATTTTATTAATAGAAATGGAATGTCCTCTCTGCACTGGTCTGTCCTGCTCCATTAGTGCGATTTTTCAAGCGAGAAACCAAAACTTATTCGATTTACGTGTCTTTTTTAAACATAAGTTTTTTCTCTGGCCTGGTTATTGGATAATAATTTTATTACGTTAGGTGACATAAGGAATAAGCTGTGACGATAAGATAGTGAATCAGGTCGGAGAAAAGTTTTGGCCGCTAGTGCCGCTTCTCATTGACATATACACTGCCTGAAGCATTAAAGTATGGACCAATATCATGTATCAATGAATATATATTTAATATTATATATATATATATATATATATATATATTTATTATTTATATATATTATTCTATATACTATAAATTGCAACGTCTCTGTCCTGTCTGGTCTGTCCGTTTGTGCGACTTATCACTCGAGAACCACTTATCCGAATATTACGAGTTTTTATAAATTTATACATATGTTCTATTTAATTCGTATATACGCCTAGATAATGTGAAGATAAGGAGAGATAATGGGAGATAATGGGAGATAAGGAGAGATATAATGGAAGATAAGTCCGAGATTAAGGAGGAGCATAATGGAAGATAAGCATGAGATAAGTCTAGGATAATGGGAGTTATGGTGGAGATAATGGGAGTATTAGGAAGAACATAATGGGAGATAAGGAGAAATATTGCGAGATAAGCCTAGATCATTGGAAATAAGGTTGAGATAAGGAGAAATAAAGGGAGATGAGCAAAGATAATTTTGTTAGATAATGGAAATTATGTAGAGATAATGGGAAGGATACGGAGAAATATTGGGGAGATATTTGTATTTACGTTGGGTAACAATAAGGAATAAAGCCCCAAAAAGTGACGATAGTAGTGAACTCAACGACGCACGCGAGCGGAGCCGGCGGGCCGGCTATAGTTAAATAATAAAATGTTATTATTTCTTTTATTTCTTCTCATTTTATAATACCTGGTTCTGCTTTTCTTTTCTCCTAAATTCCTTCCATTTTCAATTTGGATTTTTGAGCTTTATTTACTTTTGAAATATAGTTTTAAACTAAAACCCTTTTTATGTACATATTGATACAAATAAAAATAAAGTAAAATCTAAAGCGCTGTTATAATTGTGATTTTACGATGTTTTTAGACATTTTCATAAAAAAAAATCAAAATTTCAACCTTGATGTGGCACGGGTTTTAACGTTATCCAATTGAGCTGAAATTTTACCAATCCCATTTGTGTAGTCAAATCGGCAACTTTTCGGAGAGTCCCTCCAAAAAATTCTGAGTATTTGATTTTTTATAGGACACCCTAATGTAGAATATAGATGAGGTCCTGTGTTGGTATGGGTTGGAGTGGGGGTGTGACAATCGGTGAATAAAAGCTGAGTAACCATTGATATGTGGATGATACTGGTATACTTGCAACCTCCTTTACCATTACATGATCCTAGAAATCAATTATGGAACGCCTGGAAAATCACCAGCTAAAAACTAATTGGATTGACAATTAATAGATGCGAAAACCAAATTAATGATTATTGTCGTACATAAATGAAATTGCTGGTTTTCACTGTTGTAGACTATTTCAGCTATTTGACGATCCACTCGGTTATCATAACTAACAATGGTGGCTGTTGAAGCGGAAGTAAGAAGACGTTTGGATGTGGCTAGAAACTAGACGAGTCACAACACTAAGGTCTAAAAAAAATCCACCTAGCTGTCACAAAAAACCACAAACAAACATTTTGCTGTCCATTCCTTATATTCTCCATAGCATACTTATACATCGGATACATGGGGCCATTAAAACAAGCTGATAAGAATCCTCAGGTATCAATATACTGAAACACACCGTTACTAATGTACCTATTCTTGAAAGAGCTTAGTATAAATGAGCGATTTTGTCAAATAAAAATTAATAGACAGTAGCTGATATAATTTGGTCAATTATGGGAAAGTGGACGCCATGGAAAAAGCTTGTACTATACGGGAAACGGTAGAAAGTTAGATGATTTAAGGGAACGATCTCCAGACAAGATTATCCGACCATGGTAAGAATCACTCCTTGGTAATGGGTATGCACGTAGTCAAGGTCAGGTCGCGCACGATCGAAAATGCCTGGTTTATTCTGATGAGCAGCAACTGCATTGTGTCACCGATAATCCTATTTATAGTGAGAGGGATTGAAAGACGTTAAGAGTGCGATCTAGATTTTTAAAACATTGTTTTGTTTGCCGAGAGTGAAACCTGAAAAGAAATTACCAGTGGTTTAATGAACATTATCGAAATGCCGAGAAATTTGGCAAGGTTAGTATGGATCTGGTCGGACCTTTACCAAAAAGTTTGCGCGGTATAGGTACATTTTTGTTGCAACGGATATTTTTAGTAAATTTAATTATTTTTTCCAATTAGAAAAGAAAAGCAAATGCTAACACTATAGGTCACTTTTAGAAGAACGTTTTATTTTTTATTCAGTCATCCGTATGGTGTAAAAGGGGTACAATTTAAAGTGTCGAAGCGGTAGCTAAAACTACGAGATTTTGTCAAATAATCGATTACTATAAGCTCATGAGAGTTAAAAGATCTCTTAAACCACATTTTTCATACCAAAGGTTGGAAATAAAGTCATATATGCATTCTTTTATTTATAACATTTAAAAATTAAATTAGAATATTTATAAGAGAAAATTATTTACATATTTATCATCTTAAAATTAATTTCTTTCCTTCCAACAATTTATTTCCTAATTATAAATTTACTTTCCTCAACGCATTGTTTCCCTTTCCTTCCTTCTTTTTTTTTGTTGATATCTTTGAATAGTTGGAGGTGGTGCTTACGTTTAGTTTCTCTTCCCCGCCTCTATTAAGTTATATCCGCAGTGATTATTCAACTGTATTTTCGGTCCCAGTTTCCGTTTAGACAAGAAGTTTTGATAAAATGATATAAAAAACACGTTCTTTAAAATTAATTACATTGCTTAATTTTATTATCTTGTCTCCTATATATTATTTATATATATATTTATATATATATATATTATATATATATTATATATTATATATATATATAGTTTTAGTTTTATATATAGAATTAATTATATTTACTTTACATTATGTTTTTCTCCGCTATATATTAATTCAGCGTTATATGATACAAAAAATCAACAAGAAGTACAAATTTTTTTTGATTTCAGCAAAGGAATCTTTTTGTTTTTTCAGCGTTCAAAAAAAATTCATAACTGTTTTCCTTGGTATTGGGGTGTTGTTACGGTCCAAAATTGGCCTTTGAGAAAATTCTTCTCTCTTTTGATTTTTATCACCTTTGAGAAAGATAAATTGGCATAAATTAAATTATATATTAAATTATTTCAAATTAAAATTTTAAATTTCTGATTGGTTTCGTTTTTGACGATTTATCAAATGGAATTAATTCACTTTTCAATTAATTGTTTTTGTTTACCATACATTGATACATAACATAACAATTTCTTTTTCTTTACTAAGCAAATGTTATAATTATTACCATTAAAATGTTAAGAAAATATTATATGATGTGCTTCGTGGTTTTTCTTCCAGTGGGAATAATTAGGAAACTTGAATTTCCTATACAAAATTAACAGATATATCCTATTTTTAATTAAACAACGGTTAATTTTGACATCTGAGAAAAAAATCGGATTGCCTACATGTCATAAAAACATGATGGTTGCCTAAGGATCTCTATACCCACGTTATTAAACAGATTTCATTCAAAAGGAACGACGGTAGTAGATTCGTCTGGTCTTTTTTTAACTTGATACACGAGATGAATAATATATAACCCTCTTGTTATCTTTCTTACTTTGTAATTTTTCGACGCAGGCCAGCGTCGAAACTTGGTAAATTTTTGGTTATTATTTTTAAAAGGTACATGTTGTGTCTCCAGGAAGCGGAAATATGCTTAGGGTGGCAATTGTATTTAAGGGAAAACGCCGTTAGTTCTTCCTTTCTCTGCTACTAAACCTTTTTGTATTTATTATTTCCAAGTTTTTTGTAGAAGTGCCGATTGATGAAAAATTGAAGTTCCGGTTAACGGTTCATTGAAAATTGGATAAGATATCGCGAACCAACCATTTAGAGCGATATATTTTTCTTCCCGAAGTTGCAGGAGAGAACTGTAAATACACGAGCTGAGTAATCATCTAATGGAATTTAATTTTTTCTGCGTGGCTGTGTCAATCAGATTCTCTTCGAGAATTTTCACACACAGACTGGAATATAATATTCTCAACTAGGATATTTCGTTGTTCCAGGGTTTTTATTTTATGTTTTGTCTATTTTGGTTTTTATTGTTCCGTACGGAACAATTATAAGATGGCTTCGGTGTCCGTCTGTCTGTCCACACCCGATTTTCTCCGAAACTATTTGTCATAGAAACTTGACATTTGGTAATAATATAAGAATTGATGGCCTATCAGAGCCATGTAGTTTCGAAAGTTAAATTTTGACCTAATAGGGTTTTGGGGGGTGAAATCGAAAGTGAAAAAAAAAAATTTTTTACTAGGTAATCGAGTGTGGTGTCAAATGAAAGCTCGTGAAAACACGAGTAAAAAATATGTATATAGTGTAATACTTGCGCGCACTTTTCTTTGTATTATTTTTAAAAAAAAATCGCGAAAAAATCGCTGTCCACCCGCCTTATCTCGAAAAGTTACTTATCAAAAAATTTTGAAAAAATTCTGGAATATTCTCCAAGGGGTGTAGATTGAACGAAAAATATCACGAGTGCATTACCGTTAATAATTTCAAGGTCATCAGTTTTCAGTAAAGATTGGAACAAACTTGTTGAAAACTCATTTGGGGTGTGTTTTGTGAATTTACTGATCATTTTATACTTTCCGTCACAAAATTTTTTAATTTAAAAGCAATCAACGTACGGAACACTAATTGCGCAAGTTCAACTTGCACTTGACCGGCTTATTTCTTTTTGGTTACCTTTTCGGTTGGAAGTTAGTTAATTCTGGATTTACTACCAGAAAACTTTGGTTTTCGTGCAATTTACGTGCCAACCGAGCATTCAGGTCTCTACAGGGAAATCCACCACGTGCTGGAGACAGGTTAGAGCCATCATTCCTTGCACCGTCTATTGAGTAAGCCTGGTTTCAGCCAACGTCTTTGGTGTCTCCATCAGTACTTCCACCTCTACCATCCACTTAAGGACAGACAGGAATAATTTTGATAAATTATACTGTAAAATATATTATTTTTAATATTCGTAAAGCGACGAACCACAAGGGAAAATTTAGTGTTATCATACCCTTACGCTTGAGTCAAAAATATCAACGTGGTTCGGGAGTCCTTGCAGAGTTAGTTTTCATCGCCATTTTAATCATAAATATGTGCACACAACAAAATTTTTATGTGGATATGTAGATTATATATTTGTTATTAGGTCAAATCAATAATGAATTCCTTTTAGATTTACCTCAATCAACAATACTTACATAACACATTTACCATGGAAACTCCTTTTCTAACTTGATGGTTCACAGGACTGTCTCACCGAAAACCATCTCATAGAAATGATTATCAGGATCTTAACTCACCATTATCATTGTCAAGAACTAGGGTTTAAATAATATATGATCAACATTTGATGTTATCAGAGCCAGAAAAACTAACCTTGTGCTTTAACAGCAGAGGGTATTGTACTGACGGTACTAGAACCTTTTTAACGGTTTTAAAAACCAATCAACACTTCTAAGAAAAGTGGAGACTGCTTTCGATTATCAACACTCTACGGGTCATACGTGAGAAAAACCAGAATTCTTGTGGTCGTTACTGTCTGTAAAGAGAGAGACTAGGGATTTAATTGAAACTTACATCATAACAATCCAAACATATATAAACCGATTAGTTACACTAAAGCACGCATAAATACTTATTAGCTTGGATGTCTCCAGGATTACTTAGTGTTCTAATCTCGAAACATATCTCTGAAGATTGCTCGTGTAACTACAGGCGAAACTACCAGATTACTCTTTCTTGAAATAGACAGTTCTCCAAATCCATGATTTCTCTATGTAGTCGTATGTGTGCGTTTGATTTCTTAGTTTTAAATTCATTAAAATTAAATTTTCGACTAAAGTCATCCCTCGGATCCAACACAATGGTACACATACATGTACAATGAACTAAATATATTTACGCAGTTATTATAGATATATGGCGTCATCTATTAATCTTTTGTTGAAATGGTACCAATAAACTTTATCTCATTTTATCGTTATCTTTCAAAGTAAAATTAATTTTAACGCGTTCTTATTATAATATTCACTACAGTTTTTTTTTTTTATGGGTCTAGCACACGTGCTACAGGGAAGTCCCTAAAGCCCTCCAGGAGTGGCAGGTGTGCGGAAAAAGCGATTCACGCGTTATAGCCTGTTATAGTATTTTTATAGCCTAGCCTGTCCAAAATATAAGATTGTGATTTTTGCCGTTTTAAGTGGGCAATATAAAAATCTTGTCCTTTTATTTATGATAGGTTGCAGAGATGAATTTAAGAATTTTATTCATTAATGCAAATAAATAAAATTATAAGTGTTTTTAGAGATGTCTCAATTTATAGATGCATGTAAAAACTAATGGGTAAGAAGTACAAATATATAGTTTAAATGAATGGGGCGTTACAAGAGGGAACATATTGTATAAATAAAAATATATTTTAACTTTAGCCTAATTCGGTTGAACTATCAACTGTCAACAGCTGAGGTAATTATCAGTGGTTTTATATTATTTACATAAATATATGAATCGTCAACTTTAAACAACCTGCTGAATGAAATTCTTTCAGCTTTCACAAGGTAATCATTTATTAACTTTTTTTTTACTAATTCAACCACTGACACGCTTAAAGTAGGAGAAAAACATATTGTGGACCATTATTTTTGATTTAACTTGATGCCAGATTGTTCAATTGATATTAAAACACACAATAATACGAAGAAGCCGCAAAAGAGTGTGTCCTATTTTCTCAGCCACACTGGTCACAAACATATTTCTTTTTTAATTTATAGTCTTTCAAAACCTCCAAAAGATCCCTTTTTTTATATCTAAAGTCAAAATAAATGTCATTTAATAACATATATTCCCTGTATTTCCGATTTGGTGTTTCTGCGTTAGGAAACTTATTTAGTAGGCCACTGTGGTAACTTGCATTGTCCATAACTATAACTCTGTTCGGGAACATTTGGCAAAAGGGAATTTTGAAAACCAATTTTCAAAAAGTTCTCTTCGTGATAGCCCAAACTAGAATCTTTTATGTTTTTTGCAGATAATAGTAGACAGTTTGAAACCCAGCCCTTTTCAGATCTAGCCTGCAAAATGGTTATTCGTTTCACCTTTATTTGAAGTTGCGTTAGTCTGACATTTTGTACTGCTGTCAACCCAACCTTTTTGCCCCAGTGTCATGGGTATCGAATCATGTTTCGTCAAGGTAAATTATTGGCCAATTCTCTGATCGACACTTTTTAATTTCTTGTAAATAAGTATGTCGCAAGATTCGTAGTCTTTTGTGACTCCATTACTATTTTGCCTTTTTGTTGATTTTTTCGAAACGTGAATCCCATTCTTAAGAGAATTCTGTGAAGGGTTGATCGGACACAATGTATATTGGTCCGTTCTGCACCAGTCTTAATTTTATTTTGTCTAGTGTCGGTACCAAACTGCTCTTCATACACAGAATATTATTTTTCTCCCGATGACGTCTTTTTACAATCGTCTACATCAGAGGTTTCCCAAACTTTTTTTTCTCGTAGACCACTTTCAAAATTTTACTTGTTTCGGTAGACCCCCTGCTGCTACATTGCTACCGTATTCCCAAAAACTCGTCAAAAATTGTGAAGATTAGATCCACGATGGAAATTTGCGTCGTGGCTGAATTCCAACCCTAAATTCGGAGTGGTAAAAATAAAAAGAAAAATAATATATTTTCTTGTGTTCTATTTATTAAAATAATATGATTACAGACTTAATAGAATTAAAATTAAACATTAATAACGTACCGTAACTTCAACAATGCAAAATTAACAATTAAAAAAAAAAATAGTCATAATTTTAATGGGAGGGATGTACTTGATGGATTGACAGTAAATTATCAATATTTGGCTTCAGTTTTGTAAGGAATAACTGCAAATCTCCCCGTTCTGTGATGTTCAATCTGCTCCTTTTTTTTGTTAATAGGTTTGTAACGACACTAAAACTTTTTTCGACATGGTATGACGAGGGAAACGCTATCAAAAGTTTTCTCGCAATTTCCCACAGCCCAGAATATTTTTCGGGTATTTCTGGCTGCAGCCAAAATGTTTGATAGCCGTTTTTTAAATTTCACCTTGAGCTCTTCATTGGTGCTAAGCTCGAGTAGCTCCTCATTGGTGCTAAGCTCGAGTAGCTCCTCTTGTAATACCACAATCGCCACTTCCGTTTCATCAAATGGATTCATGGTGGTATTTCCATCGACAGAATATCTTCAAATCAATTTTTGAAGTCATCATGCAGGGCAGTTAAATGTTGAACGTATGACTGAATATCCTCATCAAGACATTCTGCCTGTGACAAGTTTGGAAACTGGGAGAATACGCGCCGACTCATAATATTTTTGCTTCATAAATTTCAATTTTTCCAAGAAAAGCCGAAATTAACACCCTTTTGTTTTTATTAAATTTAGGCTGTCTCCTCGTAACTGCAAGTTAATGTCATTAAATTTTTTTAACAAATCTGTCAATTACGCGATGACCTGTTTTCAATTTGGTCAGGTTTTTTTTTAAATCTGGATCTTTACTTTCCAGAAACTCTAAAACTGATTCAAAAAGTGAGTAAAATCTTGTTAAACATGCCCCTTTCGACACCCAGCGTACTTCAGTATGTAAGAGCAATCGTTGGAAGTCTTCATCATTTTCGTCGCACAATTGGTGCCAATATAAACGGGTATTCACCGCATTACTTCTTATTTTGTTTAACTGCTTTAATTACAAATTGAAGCGCTTGGTGCAATCTATCACTCAAATTTTTCTCTACCAGGTGTTGTCGGTGGATGACACAGTGAATTGCAGTTACACCTGGTATAATTCCTTTAAGATGGCTTATATAAACCCACGATATCACCCGAAGATGGTAGGAGCTCCATCTGCTGCCACCTGAAATAATGTTTGTAAATAGAATCGATTTTTCCTTAAAAAAAATCCACTCAGGACATTAAATATTGATTCGCGCCTTTAATGTCCGTCTCCAAAGTTTTCGCGAATAGTAGCTCTTCTTGGATTTCTTCGTCCATAACAAATCGAACATATGCCAATAATAATGCTTCATTACCCAGGTAAAGTTGACTCATCCAGTTGAATAGAAAAATGATCTGTTTGCAGATATTACACAAGAAGCTTTTCAATATCAGAGCTCTTTATCACCAATACGTCTTTGTACAGTGTTGTTACTCAAAGGAATTCTTTTGAGTACGTCGAATGGAGGTTTGTGCAGAACAGTTTTTTAAAACCTCTTCAACAGCGGGTAAAATTAACTGTTCTCCGATGGTTGTGCGCATTTTTTCCAGATTTCTGATCATCAGAATCAGGAGCACTATTTATTAATTTGTGGTTCTGGTAATAAATCTACGTTGGACATTCTGGTAGATCTTTTGAAACTCGAATTAAAGAACATAAACATAATTATTTTAAAAAATAAGAACAATTCAAATACGCAAACCCAACTTAATAATCGAATCCCATATTTTGGATGTATACGTTAAAATATCCTTCATGTTAGAAAATAAAATCTATTTATTTTAATTTGCTTGTATGTCTTGTAAATTAACAAACGGAACAAACTCCATATCTTTTATTGTTACTTACTTTAATCTTTATTAGTTCTCTGAAATAGTACCACAGCTTGAATTCTTTTAAAAATAATTCTGTCTGATAAATATATATAATTAAATTGTTTAGGCATAATCTTAGGTAAATAAGGATAGTTTTAAGCACTTTATAACTAGGATTACATACCAAATATTTTTTACTTTCTTATGTACTTTCTGAAAAAAGCATTTTGTAATGAGTGTAACAATTTTAAATTTATTGAAAATTATTACTTAGTATTGTTTTTATTATTAATTTTATTTCAAAAAGAATATTTTGACAAAGAATTATTATGAAAAACTATTATACAAGATTTGTAACTTACCAATGCTCGGGTAACTGTGATCTATTATAAATTATGTAAATTAGCCCCCCCTTTATGAAACCTTATTTTCCTATTGGTTTAAAGTAATATTTGCGATCAATATAAAAAACTTTTAAGTGTTTCCTTATACTTTACAGCCCTGACAAATCGTAGGTTATCCTTTATTTGTTAAGTTAAATTTATTAAACTCTTGAATTTTCTGTTTTTAACTTTGTTACTCCATGCCTACATCACTACATACTTATTATTGGGCTTGATTTGTGATTTTTTGATAGATGATCATATCGGGAATTTTATTTTTTCAATTTACTGCTTCGAGAAAAAATAGCTGTGTTTTAATAGTCATATTTTAATTAATCTTTACTCTATGATGAGTAAATATTGCATCAATATGATTTACCCCAAAGTCATTGAAGAAGACCTCGTTGTGGTTTGTCGAAACGATCGTTAAGATTTATAATCAATTCAGAAAATCTAAAAAATATAGATCCTAGGTCCAACAATGGGCGGCGTATAGGAGGATTTTGTGTTAAATTATAAATATATATATGATATATATAAATTATATATAATATATAAAACAAATAGATATATATGATTTATGGTGTCTAGCACAAGTAGCTACAGGGAAGTACCATAAAGCGATCCAGGAGCGGCATGTTTGCGGAAAAAAAAGCGATTAACGTATATTCTATGAATGCTGTAACTCTTGTTTTCAATATATTGTTAATTTATATTTTTAAAGTGTGTACTCTATTTTCTTTTCCACACACCTACTCAGTTCAAAATGTATTTGTTGGTTCATCACTCTGTCAATTTGGACATGACGGCAACACTTATAAAAATGCTCAAACATTTTACTCTCTTTCTCGGTTGAACTTTTTATTTGGGATGCTTTCGTCAACCATATCTTGATTCGTCAGCCAAGCTATGATCGACAGAGATTAAGAGGCAATATCCAGTAACCATATGATCATGCGCGCGTTAATATAGCAGTTAAAGGAAACAAAGTTGTATCTCAGACTGATGTCATCCTATTTGTAGAACAAACATAGCCTGGTCTTTACCAAAGGCCATGCCCAATCACAAACCCCAGCATGAATGATGGTTCTTCTCAAAAAGAGAGCGCATATCGCTGTCCACTAGATTACAACTGGTAGCTTTTTCCGGTATATTACTCAAGTACTGTTCAATGATTTTTGCTCTCATCTTTTGTCGTTTCTACCTCCGAACGACGAATACAAGCATATCCCTTAGAGTTTCAACAGATGGGAGAGATTCTGTTAATTAAATTGACGATTTATAGACTTTGAGCTAAATATTATGGTAGTTATGATTTATTTATGGTTTCTAACAGTGAAGGCTTCCAAGAAATATAGGCTTTTTTGGGATGAAGACGGTTGTATTGAGTTTCATTGGTTGTTAAAAGGGGAAATGTATTTTTTGTGATTTCCCCCGCGTCATCTTATTATAGAGTATAAAGTTGGTCGGAAAGAGGTGAAAGATTTTAGAAATATCCAGCGCATAACAGATCTTATTTTCTTTACTTCGGATCTCCACCCCCTCACATGTATAAGAAGTACGCGCATTGTTCGGTTTTATATTTGCTTTCCTTAAAGAAATGCTATTAGGCCCCCCACTCGTGCGATCACTGAATAGGGGTTTTGTGCCACTGGGATTAGACCCCCTAGCCCAATTACTTAGTGTTGTGGCCTAACAGATATTGGTGGTAAACTGTGACCGGCGAGTGGCCTGTAGTAATAAAAAATGTACTCTTTCAAGCTGTGACGGTTAGTATGGTCTGTGTTACAGGAGAATATTGGGTTGTGTTGGTATCTACTTGCTGCTCATTTTTTTTTCCGGAGCAGATATACGATCAGATTGTATCGAATTAATATCATAGACTCTCATTATACGTAACCACTAAAACTCCCCCTCCATTACACTACTAATATATTTTTTTTCTTTTAATTAACTTAACGAATTAATTTTTAATATCATAGCGCAAATAATGTGGATTTATACATTTTTTCGGCGTATAATGGGATTTTAATAAAATTCCTATTATCGCAGTTAATATATTATAATAATAGTCACCTACATTAAGACACATTGCATCAATATAGTTATAATGACCTCTAGTTAGTTGAGTATGTCCAACAGTAAGCAACTAGTATTGAAAGTAATATATATAAAATTAATTCCTTTTATAAGCACTTATTAAAATACAAAATTACACATCATATATTTTAACTAATTAAAGAAATTAAAACTAAACTGGCAGGTCTGGGAACAGTTAGTTATTTTACTTTTATTGCCTGAGACTTGAAATTCTTGACTGAAGATTTGAATTGGAATTAGTTCAAGTACACTTGCTAGGAAAACTTCCTTAACAACAATATGAGTAACTCCTAGTTTATGTAAAAATTTTCTTCTGTAAAGAACTTTCACAAGCTCTTTGAGAGTATCTGTGCTATGTACTGAATTCCAATAATCTATCTCTCTGATATTTTAGGGTGACCACGTCTGTATGTAAAACAATTTTAATTTAATAATCTAGGGTTTTTTTTTGTCTGCTCTTGTTGTGTCATAAGCCATTCTGTTTTTTTGATCTATTTTTCTTTTTTCCTATCATCTTATACAACATTAACCCCCAAGTTTTTTAGTTATGAAACTAGCACAGTTTAATTAGATAAATAAGAAGCATTCAAAAAACTTTAGTTTCAAGATGCCTTAAATGGGACAGAACAAGGGGGAATGCTTATGCTACCTACGTCGGTCATACATTACCAGCAGGACCTTCAGCATATTTCCAGTATAATGTATCATTTTGTGTATTTAGTTTTTGAGTGTTTTTATTTTCTCTCTTTCATAATTTAGTTAATAATTTTTATTTATTTATTATTAAACCATACATAGTAGGAAAATTTATCTTGAAAACATTTATCCATTGCAATTATATTCATAAAAAAAATCCATGCCAACATATATATATATAAAATACATTTATATCTATTTAAATTTAAATAAATTATATATATTTGAATAAATAAAGAAAGCAAAATATAGCCGTAAATCAACCACAATTTCTTAAAAAAATACATTTCTTAGATGGGGGGAAACTCGGCAAACAAAAGGGGAGAGGTGGGGATGTTAGGAATGACACTCATTATGTGGACACTATTTGTTTAGTAATGCCAGAAGTTGAAGCGAAAAGAAAGGCACGACGACATATTTATATCGACATGTGTGGGTGTAAGCAGCGGGGTGGGATGAATATGACGGTTGGTACGATGGTAGGAGCGGGTTCTGGAGGAATTATGGTTGTGATTATGAGTAAGCTTGTTGAACTTGGTATTTGAAGTTTATAAGTAAGTGTTTTTCGATTGTATGACATTTATCTTTGAAAAGGTATGTAAGTGTTGTCTTGTGGGATACTGGAGTTAAAGAAATCAGGAAGGAATATTTTCTTCAGTCTTCAAAATATGCCTTTTAATGACGTTGGACTTTCACCTTCCAATTCATGGACCATAGTATGCTTGGTTTAATAACTCCCAGAAGAAACTTCAGGATTTCTAATACCTATATTATTGTTTGATGATGTTAGGCGGAGTCACTAACGACTCTGGTGCTCCAAATATGGAACAGCAATTGTTGGTTTCTTCTTCCCATATGTAATATAGTGGGACGAATGAATAGAAGAAGCATTGAAGAAGCACTTCTTCTTTGCCATCAGGATGGTAAGCATGGAATTAACTCGTCAACGTACTTATATAGGAATGGAAAGACGGAAGGATAGTCTTAGAGTGCTGCTTAATAAAAACAAACGAACATAACGATTGAAGCAAAGAACAGGACTGAGCATAACAGCCCATAGCTGCATCCAAACATTTGAGAGTCTAATAGAGTCTTTCAAATTTGAAGAAGGATGATTGTACCAAGGTAATTTTAATTATTGAAAAGAAGAAGTGATTTGCAGCAGTCGATTAATTTGGCTGGTTTAACTGCCAAAGAAATAATCGATTAAAAAGACTGACTACAATCAAGTGATAAAATTACGATGGTAATTCAGGTAATTGGAAATTTATTTGACCATATGCCCACTAAACGTCACAAGAGTCATTAATAGCATATGCTATTATAATGGCGGGAGGGACTTAACACGCCGTATTAGCAACAAAATGTGACAGAAGGATATAGAAGTGGGTGATCAAGTGGTGGAGTCGAATGGGTCAGAGCGGTACCCCATCTAATCATTTGTTTCTCTTGGGTAAACCAAAAAATCCTTGCGTGGAATCGCCTAGTTGTAGTAAAGTTGTTTAGGGTGCTGTATAAAACGTCGACCCATTTTTATGGTACTTTAAACAGCTTGATTAAAACTGTTACTTTCTGGTCGTTTATGTTGAAGAAAGTGGGGTTTCAAAGTGTAGAGGCTTCTTGTAATACCTTAGTTCATAATCAATAATGTTACTATCTTCTTTGTATCATTATGTAGACTCCCAAAAGGCGTACAGAGACCGAGCCTTTGTCTGAAGGATAGTAATAAGATATCTCTCTATGTAGATTAAAAAATGATATTTGATGTGTCTTGACCGAACAAAGTCCCTTCTCAAAAGATTTATTCACGGTTGTGTAAAAACCGCTGTTGGCTAATCAGCTTTGGTGACATATGGGTGCCGTGAGTATATCTTGTCTGGGAGGCTTTTGCAAGATTATTGAGAAGGATTCAATGCTCAGAAAGGATTGGTTTAAATCAGGGAAATTTGTACCTTGACATGGATTCCCCTTAAAACAAAATTTTGAGACCCAAAGCACCAGAATTTTATGAAACCTCAGGGAGGGGAAAAATAAATGAAGGTCAATTGGTAAACACCCCATTGGGGACAGACTTTAATTAATTATATCAGTTTATTGGCCTATCAAGTTATTTACTTTACTGAATCGTGTATTAGTAAAAGAGATCTAGAGGTGGTTTGGAAAAGATTTTTCATTGAGTAACACGGATCGTTGTCCATATGTGCTGGACTCTGTTTCATGCCAAAGGGACAACACGGTTTATAAGAGTTTTGAGATTATTTAATCCTGTTGAAGGTGGAAAAGAAATGTCGCATAGGAATGAATTCTGGACAGATTACTTACTCTGGAAGCGCTGTATCAGTTGTCATTGGGTCTGTCGGACATCAGAGTGTTCTGCATACCAAAGTTTTTACTTTACAATATGGTTAGGGACAACTCCCAGTTGTGCGACTTTTCATTAGAAAATTCCTTCTACAGGTCATCCTAGATACTTGGTGTGATATTTGGCCCAGTTGCGCCCCCCCACCCTTTTTTGCCGAGTTCCCCAACTTAGATTGTTTTTTTAAGATATTTTTATATATATATATATATATATATATATTTATATATATAATATATATATATATATTTTTGTTGGTAAGATATTACTCCAGTATTTTTAACAACTACTATTCCAACACTATTCTTTATTGCGCTCGACGCGTGTTTCGCTAAACCAGTTACTTCATCAGGAGCGAATGATTTGACAGGCAACAATTCATCGCTCAAATCGCCTCAGATTGAAAAGTGTTTCGAATGTAGTGGTGGAGTATATACTGAGTAGTATCATTGGGCCAAAGATTCCGCATTCCTAACTAGAAGGTAAATATAATAATTTTACTAAAACTGAATATCTTATCATATCACAATCCTATGCAGTACGGAATAAGTGTCGAAGTTTATTTCTCTTGTTATGCGATCCTAGCTCGATTGATGAAGGCCTATAGGACGAAACGTGTCTCGACATTGAATTGACAAATTAAAGAACTGGGTAGAAATTCACTAAATATCCTCATTACTACACTAATCATTTTTCTAACTACTTTAAACGGATGCACCGTTCTGGCTATGTTTGTAGGTACTGTTTGGGATCTTTTCTTTTCAAGCTTTATAAATATTCTTATTTTTCTAAATGAAATACTTAAGAATGAACAATTAACAATAATCGATTAAAATCATTATAAGCTCATGTGGAGACTTAAGAGTCTGAAATAAAAAAGACAAAATAAAATCATTTGGAACAATTCAATTTTGTCATTGAAATTAGCATTGATATAGAGAGGACATTTTTATTCTTTTTAAACCTGTTAAAAAGTGACAACTTTTCGTAACCATATCAGGAAATACCTAAAAAACTAGGCATAGAATATGTCAGAATTAAATTTTAGTTATTGAATCTATAGAATTAATACAATTTAAATATTAGTTGACGGTTGGATATACTGTATCTACAGCAATACCGCATTCGTTTTGACCACGTAAGATTCTGAAGTAACCTTTTTCACCGAAACTTGCTCCCCATGAGTTCTTTACAATCCAGAAAGGTTTGCTATTTTCAGTTCCGTAACCAACAACAAGAACAGCGTGGTTCAGATCGGAAGCAGAACAGGAGTTGTCCTCGTAGATTCCTAGAATGGATAAAACGTTAAATGATATATTTACAGAAAATTTTACTAAATGTAATTTTATCAAATTGTATGCGACTTGTACTTAACTTTTTATCTCTGATAGCCCCCTAAGTGCCATTTTGCAGGAGCCATTCTTTTACACCACTAAGCGGCCACGCCTCTTCAATGTGAGTTGTAGTCTCATTTAAAATCGTTGCTGCAGCCGAAAACCTTTCAGACAGACGACTGTGTCGCCCATCCAATAGTATTTAGATGAAAGGAATGGTTTTCAATGGGATGACCACTGCCCGCTACGGCTGACTGCCCCTTAGGGTTGCGATAGAATGGTCAATGTCTAAGTACAATACATTCTAAATTGCTTTGGATTATTTTCAATAATTATTTATAAATATTCTTGGAGTCATTCAAGACCGGAAATTTTCTTTATTTCTGTAAAAGCTTTATAACTATTACTCATACATTTAAATAAAATTACTTCTCACCTTTCACTTTGTTTAAAATTTAAATCAATATTTCAACCCCATCCCTGTGAATACTTCAATACACTCAAAGATCTATGGTGTTAAAATCTTTATTAGTAAGATCAAGTAGGGTAACATATACCTGGACACGACTTGTGTTTATTTAGTTAAATTGTTTAAATCTGGTATAAAAGAAAAACTGGAAAAAATTGTATGAAGGCAAATATTAAAAAATTCTTACCAGACTCATAGAGAGAAAGATAGCTAGCATCAATAGCAACAGATACTGGTCCTATGTTACCAACAGCATCATAAAGAGCATTTTCATCTTCTGAGTCAATTGACTTGTATGAAGAAATTTTAGTAACAACTTTGGGGAATCATACTTGCATGAATCATCATTACCTGCAATAAAAGGTCACTATTGTTGTGTGGTTACAACCTAGTTATTTAACTTAAAAGTATTTATATTCTGGTACTTTGATATCGGTTATAAAAAGAGTTTTTGACAAAATTAATTATGCACAGGTTTGGCATTTACCAGTGTAGGGGTAGCTATCCTCAGTTTGAAGCCCGTATTGTGCTACATAAGGGAAAGTAGCGTCCAACTCCCCTCCATCGCAACCGTCGTTGATATCAGTTGAGCAATCAACCAATTGTTGTTCAGAAAGGGAGACAAGGTTGCCAGCTTTACGGTAGTATGCACCCTCAGTTGAACCAGTCTAATTAAATAAAATAGGTAATGGAAATATTTGCCTCAGAATAAAATTGTAGATGAACACAGTCATTCTAAAGATCACATAATTAGTTTAAAGGTGTCTTTTAATTATTTATAACTATTTTTGTTATTATTTTATAGTTTGTTTTAAATTCTACCTTAAATTATTCTTGTAACATGTAACAAAGAAAAATTTGTACAAAAGACATTGAAACATTAATTCTAATACAATTAGTTGTACAGAAAATATAA
>JAHKBH010001817.1:2500-15266 GCA_019049505.1 Pachyrhynchus sulphureomaculatus
CTTAATTAAGCACTAAGGTTAAGTACTTCAAAAAGCAAATAAAAATCCTTGCATGAACATAAGAAATACCTGTCCAGAGTAACAATCGCGGTCTTCTTATATAAAAGAATCAGCTCTGTTATTGTTACCAAAACAAAAAAATAACTGTCTAGACTCTTGTCTAAATCAAAAAAAAAGTGAACTGAAATAAAATATGAACACCCCCCTTAAAATCTTTTAAGGATTGTCTGAAAATTTTTTATTTCAGCAAAAGAAATTTATAAAAATTCTTAAATAAAGAAAAAAAATAAAAAAATGATTCTAGTGCAAACACTTACACTAAAAAGAAAAAGTCTTGTCAGACCATTTAGCACTAGGCCAAAAAAAAAAAAATATCTGGATAAATATCCAGACAAACGCTCGGGAAAAATCGCTATCCATGCTCTAGCTCATCGCTAAGAGAACATTCTAAATCAAGTATCACTACTAGTCGCACTCAGAAAATAATCGCACTCTATCGCGCAATGTCGCCGTCCTAAGACATCTAGACATGCTAAAATCGCTAGGAAAACGCTCTGGTTGATCGCCAGAAAACACGTCAGCTTATCGCCAACAAAACACTCTGGTATATCGCCAGAAAAAAAAGCCTCGGCTCCTCGCCAAGAAAACACTCTGGTATATCGCCAGAAAAAACCTCGGCTCCTCGCCAAGAAAACACTCTGTAAATAGTCCTCGACTACACAAAGTCTGCGTTCTAAAAGAACAAACTCGCCATTAACATAGTGAGCAGCTATAAAAGCTAACAAAATCACTATAGGCACAGTGAATAGCTACAAAAGCTAAAATTCACTCTAAACACAGTGAATAGCTATAAAAGCTAAAATTCACCAAACTGAATGATCCTGCTTCAAAAAGCAATGTTCACTAAGAACAGAATGATTAGTCCGCGCGCAACTAACATTCTAGGAAACATTCCCAACATAACTATATGAGACAGCAAGTCTCGAAATAGGACCTCCCTAAAGTCATAATCCTATATAGGAGTCCATAAGCAAAACGACTCAAAATCTCGCATTTTGAGCACATGCCCTCAGGCAACCAACATACACCGAAATATATACAGAAATATGTACAGTAATATATACAGAAATATATACAGGAGTTCAAATCCCAAACTCTTGGTTATGATAACTCCATACTGAGCTTGGTGAAAGCTCTTAGCAAAGCTAATCCAATCTTCGGCACATCGCACCAAAGTGACAAATCTGCCTAGAAACATGAGCCAGAAAAAAAACGCTCTCCGTCATTCTTCAGGGTGGCTACACAGAGAAATAAAACTTAACCAGCATTGCGCCTCTTCAAGTTGCATGAAGAACCCTCGTGTACTGGTCTCGCCCTAGAACAACAACGAAAAACATTCAATCCATCCCACATAACAGGAGACAAACACTTCACCACGATATACTGAATGGTGGAGACAAAAAAAAAAATACAGAATTGGTGACCCTGGAGTCCACCAACAAAAGGGAGTAGATTATAGCATCCACTAAACTAAAACGGTGTCTACCACACCACCATAAGTCAAAAAAAAATTAATCAATAGGGTGTTCCGAAATACACTACTGCCAACAGCCTGTCACCACTAATAGGCTAATTGGAGCTGAGGTCGACTACAGTAGTTAGGCTCTCCTTTGGTTCAAATAAAAATAACCATTGGGTAACAAAACCTTTAAAGGTCCCAAAGGTCAAACGTTCACCCCCCATAGACTACCCTTCCAATCAGTCTGTTCCTCAGGAAGACTAACTCCCTGCCAAACGTCGTAACGGCATCTGTTAGCACCCGGTGCATCACAGCCTGTAAAAACAGATAACTCATGGGATACAACCTAAAAGGTTTACAAGGTTGACTTAACCAAGCTTCTAACGGAAATTTCCAAAAAACGAAAATGAGCTTAAAAAGCTACATGAAGCAAAAAAAAAAATTCTCAAATTTTCGGTAGCAACGCAACAAAACTTTTGAAGACGACAAGAGCTTTTCCAGCTTAATCAGAAACAAGAAGAAAACATCGTTGACAGCTAAAATATTTGATCATGGTGTTAATCGTCTCCCTAGACAATAGCCTCTAGAAGAAACTGCTACAGGTATCAGGCATAACCGTTTTCTGTCAGCCCAAACTTCTAGATTACCTCTTGGAAATCTAAAAATTCGGTTAGGAATCTTCCTTCACTGCGCTTAGCCTCTCTTGACAAGGTTCTCATCTCGGTATCAGATTTTGATCATTTCTTTGTGAAACGACTGTCTTACTCTGCTCTCATCTCCTGTAAATGATCAGCCTTTAGTTCTCCTGCAGGACTTCAATTTCCTATCAATCTGATAGTATACCGTAAAAACTCAACATACGCCTATGAGTCCATGCAAAAAAAATTTTTAAAAAAATTAGTGACTCAAAGGTAACGTTTAAACGGCTCTGAAAAAAATAGAAAATACCCTCAGTTAGTCAATTCAGAAGAAGATCTAAACCAAAATAATCCAAGTCTTAGACTTACAGGATAAACCAAAATCAATTTACTCTTAATTGCACCCAACATATACCATTAAGGTAATAAAAATACACCCACTCGGGTAACAAACTTTGAAATTGCTCATAAAAAAAATTTTGACTCAGCATCATACTACACGAGCTACATCTTGCGCTTGTCCTAACTCAAGATCACCTTGGATTGCCTCTAATCAAAATTTCGCTTCCAAGTGCCAAGAACTGGATATTATTTGGGGTCATAAGCAAATCAAATCCCGCGACCACCGACATACCAGTCTTATGATATATCCTGAGTGTGACTCCTTCGCAAGCTCGCAACAGCTGAGTCGATGCTAAACATCAACCACAATCAACCTAAGTTTGGGATATGGCCAATACCCAAAACCTTAGCACAAAACTATAAAAGTAAGCTAGCCTCAGCTCAACTTTTATAACAGGCAAAAAAACGAGGTCGTCACCTCTACAGAGCAACATCAAAAAAAAAAATTTAAGCAATTAAGATAATGTAAATATAAATTATTCTTCTTCTGACAAACTTTCATTAGGGTTAGGTTCATTGAATGGTTTTAAGTCTTTAATATGCCATCGTCCTACTTTAGTCCCATCTAAATTAACTAAACCATAAACTAAATCCGAAATCTTTTCTCTAATCACGCAATGCACATACTTAGGTACCAACTTAGATGTGAATTTATCAGCTGCACTGGAAAGAATTTTATTTTTTCGCCAAACGTGATCACCTATCTTAAAGGAAAAATCCCTTTTTCTAAGGTTGTAAGACTTACTGTTCCGCTCATAAGCCTTATGTATCCTACTACGTACGTCGGTGAAAATATCTTTTAAACCCTTTAAATTTTCGGCGTACGCGCCCCTGTTACCCGGAATTATTTCGCTGTCAGCATTGACATCCAAGTCTAAGTTTTTATAATATGATCCAGATAGAGGTATATGTCTGCCGTAAACTAAGAAAGACGGTGTAAACCCTGTTACTTCGTGTTTGAATCTTTGAAATTCCTTTATCCCGAATTATCACGTGAATCAACGAATATTATTTTGAACGAAATTATATTGTAGAGGGCACACGGGATTGAAACGTATGTTAAAACTATAAGTTTCACTTAAGCTCTTAAGACACTCAGAAGTAAACTGAGTACCGTTATCGGATATCGAAAGCGATGAAACTCCGTGGATTAGAAAAATATCGTTTTCTAAAATTTTCAAAAAGCATTCGGCTTTAGAGCTTTTCAAAGGAAATAACACGGTATACTTTGTTAACCAGCAAGAAATTGCGAAAAGTCATTTATTTCCCTTTTTTGAACGTCGAAATGGACCTACTAGATCAGCTGCTATGACTTTAAAAGGGTAATTAACCGTTTTCTCTCTTCCCATCAGTCCCATAGGTAGTGCATTTGGAGGTTTCTGCGCTCCACATACTTCACAAGTCCTCACAAACTTTACGATGTCAAAACGCATTTTTGGCCAAATTAAATTAAATGTATGTTGTCTCAGCCTAATCACCCAACGCGCTAGTTTGCCACTAGGGTTTTTAATAGAGTTAAGCCACAATAAACTATAATGATCTGTTATGACCGTGAAAGGAACACCTTCGATGTAAGGTCGAAATTTTTCGATGTTAAAGAGTACGGCTAAACATTCTTTTTCAACAACCGAATAGTTACGTTCAGCCTTTGATAAAGTTCTACTGGCATACGCTATCACTCTTTCCTCACCATTGATTTTCTGTGTTAGGACGCCCCCTAAACCGGTATTAGAAGCATCACTAGAAATATAAAACTGTTGGAAAAAGTCTGGTTGGGATAAAATGGGAGCTGAAACCAATTGCTCTTTAATCTTTACAAAAGATTCTTCGGCTGCCTTTGTCCAGTCTATCGATTATCCTTTTTTTCGTCCTTTCAAAAGATCATTAATAGGCGACAACAGGGTAGAAAAATTCTCAATGAAACGTCTATACCATGAACACATTATCCGGATCGGTACGCAAGGAATTTGAGCCTACAATATAGCCTAAAAACTTTAGAGAAGTTTTGAAAAAATCACATTTGCTCAAATTTATCATCAGTCCGGCCTCTTTCAATTTATTTTTTACTTCTTTAAGTAAGCTTAGTTTGAGCAGCGTTCTTTAGACCAAACGGCATAGTGACGAACTGAAATAGACCTCGGCCTACTACTGCAAAAGCGGTCTTTTCTTTAGAGGATTTGTCTAAAGGAATTTGCCAGAAAGCCTTTCTAAGGTCTATTGAAGATACATACTTAGCATTCCTGAGTGATGTCAAAATTCTGTCGATGTTCGGTAATGGGTAGTTATCAAATTTGCTGACCTCGTTGAGCTTTCTTCCGTCAAAGCACAGACGATACTGTCCATCGGCCTTTTTCACCAATAAGATTGGAGAACACCAAGGACTGTTTGATTCTTCAATCACTCCGAGTTTCAACATTTCGTCTAACTCTTTATTTAATACTTTTGACATATAAGGAGACATGGCGAAGGGCCTTGTCTTTACAGGACTGGCATCAGCCGTATCTATAGACATCTTGATTTTATTCGTTCGGCCTAACCTATCTTTACTACTTATTTCATTGAAAGAGCGTATTACTTTTTTCTGCTTTTAAGCGTTCCGTCCGCGAGAGATCATCTAGGGTACATAGACGCGAGAAAAGGTTTTCAAAAGAACTTTCTGAATAACAATCTTTAAAACTTGTTTGAGAATTGACTTCTAGGGACTGTGGATACCACGAATTATTTTTAAAATTTACTAAAATTCCGAATTTTTGTGCAAAATCACATCTTAGAACCAAAGTATGTGATAGAGAAGGTACTACTAGAGCGGAGATTACTAAACAATGACCATTGCAGACTAGCGGCAACTCAACCGTACCTAAAACTTTTAGACGGCTGCCATCTGCAGTGGTAACACTTCTATTTTTGACGTGGCATATTTTTATATTTAAACGACTTAAAATCTTAATACCATTCTGACCTACAACGGAGGCATTTTGCACCAGAGTCAAATAAAGCCGAGAAATGGGCACCTAATAGATTTATCTTGATATGCGGTCTGTTGTCTAAATATTTATGCACGAATAAAGGAGACATGTGACCATTTGGAGAAGCAGGAGTTTTAACTTGAGAAGGATAATTTTTATTAGACTTAAAAAAAATCAGAAACTTTTTGTAACCATTTAGTCCAATCCGATCTACTGGAATATTTTTGTTCGTCCGTGTTTCTAGAACGTTTTGGATTAGGGGCTTTACTGCGAACATGAGCTTGTGACTTAGCCGAAAGATTAGAGGCTTTTTTGTTGGACTTAGGATATCCGCCTCGGTAATATACCGTCCTTACTCGTTTTTTGTACATTTGGGGCATGATGTTAGTCTCACGCCTGTTGTTCCACATTTGAAACAAAATACCCTCTTTGGTGCTGTACAATTTTGGTAAGTGTGATTCGGGCCTGTGCAATTCCAACACGTGAAAATTGCCTTAGGTGAAACCGGCTTGTCGTTCACTTTAGCTGCAGTGTCGCTAATTTTAGAGTCATTATCTTTTCCTTTACCCGTTTTCTGGTTACACCTAGGGTTCCGATTTACATTCCCAACTTTATTTGTCGAGACTCCACTTCGGCCATTTGGATTATACTTTACCTGATGTATATTAGTTTCGCTTTTTGGTCTGCTCTTTCCTAACAAATAATCGGACTCTTCAAGTTTTCTACATAACCCGGCGAGTTCGGCTACCGAATTTATATCTAGTAGAGCTAACCGATTGACGAAACTAGGCAGAATATTCCTACGTATAAATTTAACTTTGGTACATTCCAAAGGCTTGATGGACAACCTACAAAATAAAGATTCCATGTGGGCAATAAAAATCACAGTGGACTCATCCTTCTTTTGTCGCCTCCTCTTTATTTCTGACCACAATTCTTCATCATCATCACAGTGCAAGAAGTCCTTCTTTAGCCTATCTACCAAGGAATGCCAGTCGTTGACACTTGATTTTATGCTTCTATACCAAATGAAGGCATCGCCAGTGAAAAATTCAACAGCAGAGCTGAAAAGTTCATCTTCCGATACTTTCCTAGCTTGAGCTATTTCAGTCAGCCTTTCCAAAAAAGGATAGAGTCTCTTTGAGTCTCCATTAAATTTCAATTGCCATTCGCTGACAGGAATATTTCTGGCTGCGCAATTCACGATTGGAGCTGGTACGTTTATGACTGGGGTTGTAATAGGCAGCTGTGGTAACTCATGGCCAGGAGCTATCTTTTCGGCAAGATTTGCTTCCATGAGTACACACATAGCTATTGTTTCTTGAACATATTTGGAAAACTTCGACGCTTCCTCTTCGTCATCCGGCATGGGAATTCTTTGTACGCGACCCGCTACATGCGATAAACGTGATTTAACCCGGTGTACAAGTGAATCATTTGGATCACCGTCATAACTATCGATTAAGTTTTGGATTGAATTTAAACTCTTTTCGATACCAGCCGTTTCTTCTTTAAAAGACAGGGTGTCATCCCCTATTTTTATCGTTTTTCCCGGCTCATTAATTTCTTTACTTAAGATCCTCGTTAGAATCTTTCTTTTATCTGCGACCGGACGTTCTGAGAAAGTACGACGGATTTTTAGTTCATAGTCTAATTCATATTCCAATAGGTGATTGACTTTAAAATTGAAGGCTTCCATGATAAATGAATACTATAAAATTTAAAAGAATTGTTTAAAAAGCCGTGAAAATATTTCTCCTGTGCTCCCAATAGTCTAAATAAAATATATGTAAAGGCACTTAAAATATGTAAACTTCTTTACCAAACTTTAAAAAAAAATCTTCAACCATTTCAAAAAAAATTTCTAAGTATTGCCTCGTATTAAAATCCTTTTATTAAGATATCTTAAGAATTTCCTATAAAAAAATCTCTAGATATCGTTTCATATATCAGCAAAGTATTTTTAATATTCATGCAAAATATAGGTGAGAAAAAAGAACAGTTTTTTGTTCGGTTATCCGCAAAATAAATCAACAATGCAAAATTAAAGTCGACCAACACATCTGCCAATCTGAACTATAAAGCCAGCTTTTAAGAAAAAAGTAGGAATCTCTTATCTTAGAGTCAACAACAAAATTCAAATATCTATATCAGATAAATTGAAATAAAAAAATTCTACAAATTTCCTGCTTTTGTCTTACTGCTATAGTGTAGTTTCGTTTAATAAATATTATGAAATAAAATATCTGCAAAGTTAGAGCTTTTATTTTGTTCGAAAGCTAGTACACTGAACCTTTTTTTTAAAAAATAAAATTCCAAAAGCCCCGCGTTGACAGCGCTATTTTTTATGCTACGTCTTTTTGTGACATGCTAAACTGTCCTCAGTTTGAGGCATCTTTTTCCGTACCCTGTGAGAAGTTGTTTGTCCCACGCTTGAGCGCAATTTTGTAAGGTGTGCTAATTTTGCTTTATTTTTCGCCCCATGTAGACTGCGTCATTTTGTAACATTTTTAAATACTGGACGCCCCAAGCTTGAGCACAATTTTCTTGCAGCCCCGCTTTAATTTCTGATAATGAATTGAGTGAGACCTGATTTTAAAAGAACTAAAGAAATTAAAGAAATACTAGCTCAGTTTTCCTTGGTAGAGAGATATGGGTAAGAGATAATTTTTGTACGTCTTTTTGGAATTTAATTCTATTTTTAAAGAAACCTCAGTTGTACGACTTTTTTTTGGGCACCACTCATTTTAAAATAGAAACGGTTTAACTTCAGCTAAGAAAAATGAGAAAAAACTGAAGTGTTTTATGGATATTACTAAAAAGAAATTAGTCTAGCACAACTGATCCTGAAAAGAAAAATAAATATTCAGTGAGACACTAGCTTTAATCAACAAAAAAAGAATTTATTCATGTTTTTAAAATGAAAATAAAAAGTTCTAACCTTTACAGTTATACCAAAAAATTCTAGCCTAAATAGTAGTTGTTACATTTAAATTTTAAACCTTTACAACCCCCGAAGGCGAGACATCGTGTTTTACACTTCACTTTTTTGTCTGTTATACGTTGCTGTTAATGCACTACTCTCAAATAAGTCTATTGGAGGGAGTTTTGTTGACTTACTGTTTTTCAGTCCTGCTGTGATGGACTTCGCCCGATTTCACACTTTTTCTTAACACTTAGAAAGCTCACTACAGCTTTTATTGTCGAAACTGGTACTTTTACTTAGCGGCTTCTGAAGAAAATTAGCCTACTTCGGCTAGATGGAAAATAGCCTCTCGGCTAGACGGTACTGCCTGGTCTGCGGCTCGATCGAAAAAAAGCCTTGCTGGGAGTTTCTCAGGCCCTTAAATAATCGTGCGATTTTTGCCGGTAATATCCGGACGCTCCAATCAAAACTCCGGGTCAAACATTTCGCCAATCGCGGCCTGGCGGTAGGTTCGATCAGCAACCCGCACCACACAGTATATACTGAATGTCCTGAAACTTTTGTTTAATATACCGGTCGATGTTTTAAAATAAAAATAAATACAATTTGAAGTGAAAAATCAGTAACATTGCATGGTCTTAAAATCCAGGAAAAAATGAATGTTACAATGTATGTATGTATGTATGCATGTATGTATGTATGTATGCATGTATGTATGTATGCATGTATGTATGTATGTATGTATGCATGTATGTATGTATGCATGTATGTATGTATGCATGTATGTATGTATGTATGCATGTATGTATGTATATATATTTATATATATATATATATATATATATATATATATATATATATATATATATATATATATATATATATATATATATATATAGTGGCGAAGTGGCGGGTAGTGGCTAGCGGCGTTAGTAAATTTCACACCGAGACTACCTGCGCCCTTAATACAACAGGTAAATTCCACACTAACCTTATAAGGGTGCTTAAATCTTGTAGGTAATTTCCACACGAAGCAAATATAATTATGTTTATTCATTTAAATCTAATCTAAAAATTTTAGATATTTGCAAAAATATATGTTTTTATTTCATAGTAGAATAATATTGATAAAACATGAAGTTTTTGCTAAATACATAAAATACAATTGGACAAATTTCCTTACATATACTAGATAATGCTACAAACCTATACATATCTATTTATGTATATTTACAAAACAGGTTGAGAAAAATAGGAGACACATTTAAAAAAAATGGAAACGATTAATATTCCCTAATTGTCTTTGTTAAAAAATTTTTTATATGTTTTAATTTTTAATTATTATGATTATTACTTATTTTAGACTCGTCGACACTTTGTATTTTTATATATACATTAATCTGAAATTGTTTCAGCCTATCGATAAAAGTATACAGAGACGGATGTGTAGACTAAAAAGAATTATTTAGATGCAAATGGAAGGACTCACAACAGTTAGTCGTTCGAGTTAAAGATGGACTCGATTCTGCCCATATTTCAACTGGAAAATCGGCTCCTTCCTCTATATACGTTTCTAGTAGGTAATCACAAAATTTATTTAAACGTTCATCCTCAGGTTTTATAGAATATAAATCGTATGCAAAACTGTCACCTAATTCTTCGGGTGCTAAATAGGACAAGCCGAAACAATACTTTAACCAACGACCAATTTCAGAATTTTTTTCGCAATATTCTTTAGCTAGACCTAGATTCTGTATCTTGCGAAACCAAGATTGGTGTAAATGAAATCTACATCCTAACACTTTAGCATTTGGCCAAACCTCAGATACTGCCTTATGAATAGATTTTTCGAAGTCAATAGTAATTTTCTCTGGATTGAAATACAGTGTTGAATCTGTTGAATAAATCTTACATTTTAATAATGTGAAGAGGTTTTTGTATGCTTCAGCTCTCTTATCACGCAATAAACAAAATAATAATGGAATGTTATGACCGTTTGCAAAACCATGCACTGTAAATAACTGTGTAAAATATTTAGTGCAGTATGAAAAGGTGCCGTCCATATATATATTGGATATTTTACACAACATATTGACATTTGTAGTGCAAGAAAAAACAATAATGCCACTTTCGAGTTCATTGATATATAGAAAATTCTCACCTTTGCTAGTTTTGATTTCAAATGCTAAAACACTATGCAACTCCTCAGCACTTCTTGGATTACGTCATGGCAAAAATTTTCGTCTATGGTTATAAATGTTTCTTCTAATATATTGGACATCTTTTTCTGTTACTGTTTCAGGCAGCGTGTTTTGTAGTTCTTGTCGGATAATTTTAGATGGCCTTTCACTCATATGCTCTCCGGCTTTTCTTTTGCAGGAATTACTAATTATTTGCCGATTCAGCTTCTTGGTGTCGGCTTCGTGTGTATGGAGTCCTTCACTTCTGGTAACTAAATTCTCGGGCCGCACGGTGAAGACTTTTGATTGCAATCTTTTTTTGAACATCTCCAAAATGTTTCTCCACATTCTAGCACCTTTTGTCGAAAGTAAGTGTGGTAATTCACACATAACATGTCCTTTCCTCGATTACTTTTTATTAACTTTGCTTCCATATTAGTAACACTTTAAAAAATATACGCACAACCAAGTAATAATCACAAATTAATCATATGTACTAAACTGATATGTAGAAGGGTTTAATAATGATTTAATTGAACAGGCCGGTGCGTACAATCACTGATTTATCAACCCTCATCCTATACCTGGAAGTACTCGGTGTGAAATTTACTTCTGCAATTACAATCCCTTAAATATGTCTAGGTCATAAACGGATTAGTGGTGTGGAAATTACCTGCGCCCGTGGCTAGTAATCACTAAAATAAATTAAAACGTCAATAATTAATGAATTATATCATAAATTATGAACAAAGCACCTGAAAACAACACATTAAAAATCCATAAAAATACACACGTATAACTGTAATAAGGTGCGTAGTTAATTAATCAATAACTTGAACAAAGGCACCAATAAAAAAAAAAAATGGTTCTCGTAAAGCAATGTCGTTCAAAAACTATAGGATGAAATCCATATCTCATTTTGTACAGGAGTTATCGCGCAACCAACCGAGAGATAGACAAACGGAAATGTAAAAATGTTAGAATCTCAAGTAAAAAAGCTTCAAAAAGATTATCGTGGCAACAGACTGAAAAACAGATAGGCTAACGGAAAAGGAAAACTATATTTCTCGTAATCTAGGCGCCTTGAAACGTAAAGGAATGCAGAAATCTCGTTGGGGTAACGAATACAATGCAGCCATCCACTCTACTGTAGTAAAATTAGACTGACTTCAGATTAGTGGACACTAAGCAAGAGCAAAAAAATCACTAGTTAAACACTTTAATTTTCAAATACGCACTGATGTCGCTCAGGCCTAAAACCTCAAGTGGGCCTGATGGTGTCCCGCCTCTATTATTAAAGAAATGTGTGTGCACCTTAAGCAGACCACTTCACTTCCTGTTCAATCTCTCATTGGATTTGGAAATATTTCCTGATTATTGGAAAACTTTCTATATAACCCCAATTTTTAAATCTGGTCATCGTAGCGATGTGACTAATTATAGGGGCATCTGCATACAGTTGACCATACCAAAGCTTTTGGACTCACTGGTCACTTCTTGTGTTTCTTGGCACTGTAGGCGAGTGATCATGGATGAGCAGTTTGTCCTTCAGCGTTCTCGTTCCTGTGTATCTAATCTTCTGACATATGAGGATTACCTGTTGGGCGCATTTGAGAGGGGATGTCAGGTTGATACCATATATACTGACTTTTCCAAGGCGTTCGACAAAGTGAACCATCGGTTATTATTGAACAAACTTGGGTCGCTTGGGTTCGGCATTCACATTCTTCGTTGGCTGGAGAGTTTTTTAATGGGCCGTCAGCAAAGTGTAAGAATAAATAATTATATCTCTAACCTAAGTATAGTGCCCTCGGCGGTTCCCCAGGGCTCTCACTGCGGCCCCCTATTATTTCTCTTATTTGTAAATGACTTGAGGGATTTCCTGACCAATACTTCTTTTCTCATGTTTGCCGATGATCTGAAATTATTCAAAATTATTTCTAGTCCTGTGGACAGTCTTGTTTTGCAAGCGGATGTTGACATATTTTTCCATTGGGCAACTTTAAACGGCTTAAGTCTGAATACTGATAAATGCTCCTGTATATCATTTTCCAGATTAAAAAGTCCTATGCAGTTCGACTATAATATAAATACAACCATTTTAAAACAGGTACATGAGATTAGGGATCTTGGTG